>QNGE01002753.1:67971-100040 GCA_008508345.1 Paragonimus westermani | reverse complement strand
TTTTTTATTGCGTTGCTAACCGCATGTCCTATATATTCTAATGTTTTACGTTCGTGACTGAAGAGAGTAAACGAAATGTCAACATCTCGCGGTGTATGTCTTCAATCGCTATTGGTGTACTGTAACTCTCACGATTCACAGCGAACTGTCGTACTGAAACATAAATGAACTTCACGCAGTATACTGCAGTACACCTACAAGGGACAAATTCAATGTTAGAAATTGTAGGATCAGTGTCGCGTAATACCGTTTTAACTTTGTGAAGCACGCTTAGCTAAACGTGCAGCAGTCCGTAGAGGATAGCTGGGTTAAAGAGCGGTGATGTATTACGCGATCTCTACTTGAACCAGTTTTGATGCACTTTACCAGGTTTATGTCACAGGGTTGGAATTGAAACATCGTCGAGCGGTCACTTACGGAGATTATCTCGTCTATTTGTGAAAAAGTTCACGACCACTACTTGGCTATTGCTAGCTTAACCATTTCGTCTCAAATTCACTTTTGAGGAGAACTTTTTTATGATGGCTGTTGCACTGACTTTACATTAGATGTGTTTAACATTACATCTAAACTTTCACTCAGAATCAGCGATACTCAAGATGAGAGATCCGTGAGCAACATGTAAACCACAATCCAACTACGGATCCGACCGCAAATATTATGTTATCGACCCATACCGGTTTAGTATTCCCTCCCCAAGTGAACCGCCAGAACTGTTTACCTGATTGCGAAGTTCTCTTTGATCGCATGTTCGTTTGCAACAATAAAGTTCTCCGACTATTTATACCATTCCAGTCTGTCTGCTAAACTTAATTCCATCGGTCGACTCAAGACATTTTACATTTCCTCCTGACGTCCACGCCCAAACCGGAATTCGTGATGGAGGTCACGGATAAAACAAGTGCTGACGTTAAAGGTGGCACGTTAACCTACTATCAGGGTCACTTACGACTTCTGGAGTTGGCACAGGTAATGCGGAAGCAATTGGTCGTTTATAAATGAAAACCCATTCATCTCAAATACATCTATCACTTTAATCAATGATTGCGATACTATGATGTTGCTGATGTGTCTCTTTTTACTAAAAAGGACTGTAATTCTGTTACTGGTCCTTTATTTGGGGGCACAGGTGGTGCACATGTGAATGGGACCTAGACTAATCTCCCTTTTAATCAACTAGTTAATTGACAAGCATCACGCAGCCACTCCTTGAGAGATTTGACGTATTTTGACTTGGTTGGCCAGTACGGTCTCCTACATTACTGACTATGACAAAGTTATGGCATTGGATTTTCAAGCCTCACGACTTTGGTACAATCAAAAATCACCAAAGATCTAGTAACCCCATTGCGTGTGCAGCCTACCGGTTTGACCAACAATTTGTTTAGAACACAGATACGGACCACAAACTTCGAAGTGCAAGGTGCTCTAGTCACATGTGAAATGCCTGGACTATCGATAACGCCAAGGTTATGTTAGCACTTTCGGCAGAAATATTATACAGTTGGTAGACCTCCGATGGTTCATGCGGCCGACGAGTTGCTGTTTTGTAATGAGTCACTCCAGCCAATCCGAAAAAACAGATCCTAACGACAACCTACCATTTTGATACAATCTGACGAAGCCCAATAATCACGCCTCCGGGGAGGGGGGCGAGCTCATGCCGACGTTAAGTAAAGTGGTTATTCAAATTTAGTCTGCTTAACAACTCGTCAAGAACTGTGTTATCAAGTGTCGGATTGATATCTGGAGACCTTTTGTGCTAATTTCGCTTTGCTCCCGTGGTGGATATACTGACACAGTTGTTTGTAATTGCCCTGTCCCTCAGGTCCCCAAAGATCATAAGGACGAATTTGCTAGTGTGAGAACATTCCGCATATTCAATACGAACAACTTGTGGATCAACTTAGAAGAGATGACGCGGCTAGTCAAGATGGATAAAATGCAAATGGAGATAATTGTGAACCCGAAAACGTTAGATTCTGGACTGAATGTTTTGCAGTTAGAACAGGCGGCTGGTGCAGCCATCAAAAGCTTTAATCACGCTCTTGGTAAGTGTCATTCCGAGCACTACCAGGCATATGAATTTTAACGTGACTTAAGAATTGTTTGTTTCCACCATTGAATTAGATGCTGCTCATTTGAACCTCCGTATGTTTGCAACATAGATCGGTCAACCATCGACCATTTCCACCTGGTTGTCTGCCACACTGAAGCTGCAGTAGACTGGCGCGTTACGGGACAGACGAACAGCGACGTGACATGAAGACTTATCAATAGACCCTTGTCAATCAACTTCGTTTTCCCGGTTGGAGCTCCGACGATACATACTGAATAGGCAGATACGGGAACATTTTGCCTTGCAGATGACATCTAGCTCTCTTGCAGCTTAGTTGGTCGTTCACAAGGTGTAGACATGTTTGAGGTTCGACGTGGTTATTGTAATTAGGTACAGTCCAACTACCTCACTGGTAAGTAGTTTCCTGGTAAAGTGAGGATCAAAATAATTGAAGACAACAAGGAGGTCAACAACACTTGCGTTCTGTTTGAAAATCAGACTAATTACAACGCAACAGATACGAGAAAATTATTCAGTTAGGCAATCGTTGTTTCAAATCGTGGGCCAGTGGGGGTTGTCCCCAGGGGCTCTTTTCAAGCGTAGGAGTCAAGGCCGCGAACTTACATACTAGTCGCTTCGACGACTTGGATAAATGATTGCGTAACTTTTATCAAACACGCAATCCGCACGCCTTAGTGACCGATTCTTTTACGCATCCTGGTTACCGTTTTCATACATATTGTGATGAGCAACCACAAAAAGGAAGTCTTGTTAGCCACCTCGTTGTTCCCATAACTTCAGTGGGTATTTTCTAACGAACTGAAATCTCGAATTTTGGCCCTCCGGGAGAACTCACACCCATGGAGTTAGACCAGAACAGCAGTACGAAGCTGTGTGCGCCACAAATACCACGATTTAAACCGCTTGATGAGAAGGTCAAAACGTTAGGAAACTTTCGATTCCTTTGGTTTTAACTTGTCGCAGTTTATAATGACCATGAGGATAACGCATGTTACCTTACCCTTATTTTTTATTAATTTGTGTCCTACCCACAAATGATTTCGGTTTTTAGGCATCAATGTGCCGCGCAGCCGCTTTCTTCCAGTGAAAACCACGTCCGATTTGTTGATGGTGATGTCCAACTTGTACGAACTTCAAGCAGGTCACCTTATTCTTTCACCACTTCGCAGCTTTCCATCTGTGCCGTTGGTCAAACTAGGCAGTCACTTCAAAAAGGTTAAAGATTTCCTGTCAAGGTTCGCCAGTATTCCAAATATGTTAGAATTGGATCATCTCACTGTAGCTGGCGATGTTTACTTTGGAAAGGATATTGTCTTGAAGGTGAGTGTAATCACTGTATGTGCAAATAAAAAGTACGCTAGCAAGGCAATGGAAACTACCCAGTGACCGGAACCTAGGCAATAACATTGCGAATCAATGACCTTACGGTTCAGTATAACGACCAACGAAGTTTGCGTTAGTTCCAAGAGGGCAATTGCGTACCTCTCAGTTACTAACAAAAAATGAAATGTAACACTCAACGTTTGTTCGTTGATTGGGAATGCAAACGGTTTTTAAGTACAAGATTCGTGGTTCCCTGCACGACCTAACTATTTAGCTGGTTCCTGAGACGACGGAATTACGTGAACAAACATGACCACATGATCTGCCACAGAGATTAATCACTATGTATATCGTCTGTCAAAAGTTTCTTCCTCTCTAGAACGGGGCAAACAGTCGTTAACTACGTTCCACAATTCATTCGTTTTCCGTTTCGATGACAGCGCTTACGTGTTTCCGTTTGTTGTGTAATCTAGGGCCACACTCTCATGGTTGCCAGCCCGATGATTCAGTGTGAGGTTGGGCAAATAATTCACACGAGGCACATTGCCTTAAAGTTAACCACACCCAACGATGTTTGAACAGTAAGCCGTAAATGCACGAGACCAACCAGGAAACTGCGGCAACAGTCTATATGAGTGTTTCAAAACGGTAGACAGAATTTTCGAAGTCCTGTGGCTCCCACTTACTTGGAGAAGCTGATGTCTATTACTTCGTCATAGAGTTTTGGTAGTGAACATAAAAGAGCCAGCGGGACAGACAGCGAAACAACCCGTATGACAGTTGACGTAGACGAGAAAATAACATGGAATGCGATATAAGCCGTTTTGTATGTAACATATTGCAACTGAGAAGCAGGCTACCTCTCGGGAGAGATGATGCCGAAGAGCTCTTGCCTCGATGTTTTTATCTGAAAACACCGGAAGTTGCTGCCCCTCCCAGTTCCCAAGCCATGGGTCATTCAGTCTATCTTAGCCAAGATGACACCTGATTAACCTTAGTGCGTTGCGTCTCATGTGATGGATTGTCGCAGCCCTATGTCCAGTTATCACGCCGAGAAGTACGGAGGTGTGACTCAGTTGTATAAGACAAGTGTATTAAAACTTACATTTGTGAATGAGGATGTCCCCTAGGAGTCAGAAGTACTAGCAATGGAGAGGAGTAGTGTTTGACGAATAGTGTACTGACGGTCTCCAATTACCGCGCACGCCACATGGACCAAAAAATATAACAACTTTTCGTTGAACACTAGTTGCCCCTTAAATTTTTACCCATGCATTCGGATGTAATTTTACACACACGTTTCTGTGTTGTGCTTTTCTCAGGGGACCGTAATCATAATCGCTAACGTGAGCAACCTGATCAGCCTACCACCGGGTTCGACGTTGGAGAACAAAATTGTGTCCGGCAACCTAAGTATACTCGATCACTAGGGTTGTAGTCAATGGAACCAGCGTCAGTCTTATCTAGCGAATTTTTAATGGAACATTTAAACCACGGAATCTCAATTTTGTGTATCTACTAGTCTTTCCCAGTAATGTAACAAAAATGTCTTATTGTCATCATCACCTTCAATGGCTTGGTTATATTCATTGCTTTTCAGTAATCGTGACATTATTCAAGACTTTAGGTACCTGTGCACTTGTATGGGATTGTCATAAAATGAACTTTCTGTAAAAAGCGGCAAGTTCTGATATTTATACACGCGTAACAATCCGCGGCCGTTGATATCACCGTCAGAATGGAGTGTAGGTGCATTCGGAAACGATAGGCATTGTACTGATAGGAAGTCGGAGACTTTGACTGTTACCGATTGAACATCCTCTACACTTGATCGCAATATTCATAAACGGACTTTTCCCGGTAAGTCTATTGGATAACCTTACCAGAACGGTGTTCCACGAAATTTCATTTACGTGATGAGATTTGGAGCTGGTCAGAAACGGAAGAGCTTTAGAACAATCGATGATCGCGTTCATGGTGGCTACTTTTAGCGTCTGGCTCACAAGGTTACTTAGGTCTATCCAATAGGTAAGAAAGAACAGAGGATTTTGGAAAAAGAAGTGACCGAAATGATGAAGATGTGCTGAACATCGGTCTTCCACATAGATGGAAACAGACAGCATGACAACCACGGGTTCTAGTGTGGATTTGAAATGGCACAATAAATACTCACCACTCGGTGTTTGCCTTTTAAGTTTCATTGTATATATGTATTTTATATATATATACCTGACCTGATTGCGAAAAATCCCGGATTTCGGCTGCATTCGAATCTGATAGAAACAGCGTGCCAAGACGCAGCAAGTTCTCTACTTTGTTTAGTAAATTCTGCCAGGGCGGTCAATTCGCTACATCATTTGGTGTATTCCGTGACACGGTGGATTAGGTAGGTAAGTGAGTCTGAATGTAAAATCTCTAAGTTTCCGTCGTGGTTTCATAGATCAGCTGGTAGAGCACATGCCGTACCACATGCTGTACCAGTCACCGATTCACAGCTAGCCGAAATCCAAATTTTTCGCTATTACGTCCCTTCTAAATTATGAAGTCTGCTACTGTTATCAGTAACATACACATATATCGTTCGGTGTTCGTATTTTAAATTTATGCGAAGTAGTGGAGAGAGGATAAAGTTACGAATCGCCATATTCAAATAAATATTGTGTAATGTATTCAATCTTCAAGCAGTGCTTGAACACAGAATGATTAAATAATGTCCCGAGAGGCTTTAAACAAGCAAAAAACACTCGGTAATGGGAGAAAAATGGTGGAATATGGATAAAGTGAACAAAATAAGCAAGTAGAAAATGTCCACAGATGCTTGACAATGGACACTCATAAAACACGAAACAAGAGAATGAGCAGTACGAATGCACACTCACACAGACTTAATGTACGATATTTTGGCCATATCCCCGCAAACGTTAAGCAGACATTGAGCTTGATTACGAGAAGGTGGTCGTAGGACGAGCACTTCACTTAGATGATAGGAGAGCAGTGCGTTACCACCAAGGCTGGACGTGTGTGCACCAACCACTGCTTGCACCTCGGCCAGACTGGAGTGCAAGAACCCGCATATTCCACCGGCCTGTCAGTGTATCGATCGGGTAGAGGGAAAACCGAGTGGTTACGGTGGCTTTTCATATGAAGAAAATGTCAGTCTGATTAATCGGGCAGCACAAGAAACAGTGTGTTGGTATCCAACTCACCTCACGTAAGTCGTTTGTCTCGCGGATGAAAAAGAAATCCAAGTTGCCTAAGTATGTGTCCACACACGTGTTTGCGACTGAGGACAGTGGAGTGAGAAGGCAACCGGATAAGTCATCTGGTTCCGAGGGTAAACTATGCGAAGGGGGACTGTGTTTGTTGGGGGTACCGGTCACGTTGTCAATTTTTTGGTTCTGTAAGGCGGGAAAATAAACGAGTATGGTTGTAACAAAGAAGCGAACAGGACGACAGCAGAGCGCAGTAAAATTCACTGTATGCACTCACGACTGTATCGTGGTTTCCCTTTGACATATTTGGACTAAAAATCCTACCGAATTTCAAATTACAGATAAAAAGGTCCAGAAAACATAAAAAAAAACAGATAAGGGTGCTGAAATACCAATACCAAAAAGAACCAATTACAGCTAAAGCTCATTATAAAGAAATCGACTATTTCGTTACAGTTTCAATCTCAAAATCACCTACATGATTGTATGTTGCCGATGGTTCATATATTGCGTTTGCGAGTGAACTCGAACTGGGTAGACGAACGTGCCCCGAGCCCGGCGCACTCGATGAAGCAGCGAGCACCGAGACCATACCGGTGGCTAGAATCTAGACAGATAAGAAAAGGATTCCACTCATTACACTTTGTTGACAATAAGAAGGTGGAGAAGTATATAGGGCTGCATATGCAGATAACAAGTGGTCCTACTCCTAAAAGAAGGTCATCGTCAGGGTATAGATACGTTTGCAATTTACCACGCGTTTGGCCTCTTGGAGTGATATAAGGTACGGAATCTGACCAGCGACTGATTATAAACAAAACAAGAACAAATGTTAGACTTCTTAGTTCAATATCGTACCTGAGTTGAATAATGTGAACGTAATTCAATCCAAATAACACACTAAGCAAAGTGAGGGTTATTCAGTAACAATAGAAACTCACTTCACCAACAGGCTTAACCTACCTGAACGTGGTCGTCATCAGTAAGGATTAGACGAAAATCCAGGGCAGTCAAAGCACAAGGGAGGAGATGACGAAACCGGAACCAAGTGAGCTGATTGAAGTCCCTAAGCACATCACTGAGCCGGTGTCCAAGACCTGAGTGGTCATTTGCGACCTGTTCGACACGTGCGCGGCTTGCTGATATGTGATGCCAATTATGTAGGTTTCCCAAATGTGTCACACTGACTGACGATCCGTGTCTGGTCGAAATCATATGTAAATTAGGGGAAGAAGTGGTTAACGCAGAACCTGACAGTTGTGATGATGTCCCACGTTTTGAACCGGCTGAGATTGAGTCTCCGGTGGAAATTACGTGACGGCTATCAGTGTGTTGTGTGCTCAAAACCGCTGCAGGTAAAAACCCAGTGCTTTCGATGAATGAGTCCGGCAAGGTTAATTTCTCTTCGTGCAATCGAGTGAAACTGTGGATGGGAATCCAGTTCAAATCTGTGTGGCTCAAGGTCACTGCACCATCCGACGTTGGGTGGGCAGAAGCAAAACTTGGACACCCAACAACAACGGTTTTGCGTAGATCAATTAGATCTGAATGAAGGTCTGCATCCAGTCTGCAGCTTGGTATCGATTCAGTGGTTGTCAGGAGTAGACCTGTAGTGATGTCAAAGATACGAAAGCAAACACAATCGAAGGGATGAACGCAGAGAAGGGTTTTCACTGTTAAACGAAGTGCAACCACACATCAGTTACGGTTGTTGTCCAGTAAAAACACGCGAAAATAGTCAAACTGACGAAGCGAATGGAGGAAAGACGCAAACTGAACAAGGAGCATAACGAAAGAAGTGGTCTGGTGTCTGGGCATCCAAATATCGGGTCCAGTCAACCCTACATAGCGGGGCTCAGTAGAAGTGACAATTAGAGCTTAATGTCGTTAGAAACACGAAGCCATGACGCAAAATTATGATCAGACACAAACGTTCGTTTATCATCCTAAAGAATGTTGGGCGCTTACCAGAAGGTGGCAGTGGGTCATTTAACAGGGAAGTTAGTTCTTCTGGCTCTGGTTCTGCGGTTTCCAAGAACACCGTTCCGTATGTAGGTTCCTGAGGTTCGGCAGACACTAGGTCTTCTGAGATCCCAACTGTAGCAGGGGGTTTATCCAACAATTTCCACGTTCCAGTGCCCAATACAAATTCAACGTCATCAACAGTGGACTGTCCGGATTCCACTGACTTCGAACGCCGGCGAACATGCTCATTCAAAATGTCCAACAAAATAAGAATGGTATCCCAAAAAAGATTTATAATGCCATTGAAAGGAAGATTAATTCAGGAAGTATACGTCATTGGACAATGTAACAGTTAGGAGAATCGGAATCGTTCAGTTGATTGAACAGTGAATTCGAAACGCGGTGGGTTCAACAAAAGCATTCATGAAAAAAGGCCACAGTCTGCTTCAAATAAGTAGACTTACGGAGAGTAGGTAAGTACATAATCTACTGGACAGAAATATCCTGGTGGAAAAGCGCAGTAGTATATAGGTTATCAGCTTGTGAAAACGTTGGTAAGAATGTTATCAATCTGTATGCAAGATTCATCTTTATTATCATGCGGTATTTGGGAGGCATCGTGTGGGCGGCGTATTGCCAGATTGTCCAAAGCTGAATTTAAACATTCGAGATAAACTTAACACATTAACCAGAAAGACATTCTTTTCTTGTCAGAAATTTGAAGTGTGGAATCCGAAAGGCTGTTGTACGACTTACGTCACGACCGATTTCTTTACCAGTGCTGTTAGATTTATTAAGTCAAAACCAAGGTGTGGAACAAACTACAACCAAATGTCAATCGTCTACTGGTGCGAAGATCCTACCATTGCCAAGAAAATTGAGGTGAATAGCAAATAGTTCTTTTCGGTGTTTCGAACAGCCCTCGTTTTAAGTGCGCAGAATGGGCGTGTTCGTTCTGATTTCAACCACCTCGGCATGTCGAAGAGAGGTTCGCAATCGCGTTAGTGACCTTGAATTCTTTAGCCATATCCAGTTGATGGTACAACAACGGCTGATTGCAGGTTCAGGTGGCAATGATTGGCATAGCATCGGTAGTTTGCATTTGGCCCAACTCGGCATGTATTCACTAACTTTGGTTTGGAACTGGCGTACAATTCTGCCAATATAGATGACTCCACACCTACCCTGATATTGGTAGATGACATGGGTTTTGTGGACAGAGACACCGACTGTTGGACTGGGAGCATTGGGAATGTGAAAGGTTTTGTAAAACACAACTCAGCAGCATTAAAGACCTGCTGGATGACTGTCTGAGGACGATCACGCATTAGTGAGCTAACCTCATCCGCTTTGTAAGGAAGATTCGGAGCCATCATTCCTCTGAGAACGCGTAGCTTCACCTTTTCCTATTGAGATGGCTGAATTCCCACATAAACCGAAAGAGATAATCGTTTTCCGTTAGCATATTATGTAGGTTATTCAGTTCAATCCCCAACATTTCCGCAGCACACACGAGTCCAGTCCGTTTAAGTATTCGGACTAGAGCACGTTTATAACTGATCGGCACGAAACTGCTGAGGTGCAAGTACCGACTAGTTTACGTGTTCTTACGAAACGCTAACTGTTGGACTGTTCCATCACACCTAAGCTTGAGGATATCAAGGAACGAAGGCGAGTTATCGTCCTTTGCATTCAGTCACGTGGATGTTGCTGTGTAAGGTGTTTACCTAATGCCATCAACACTTGCTCCTGGTTGTTTACAACGACGAATATGTCGTCCATGTATCTCCTGTGTGATGGGAATTCACGTAAAAAACTGGAGGGTCGACTGTCGAGCTTAGAAATAAAATATGACCTAGAATTGGTTCTACCGAGTTTCCCATAGCTAAATCTTCTTTGTCTGAAAACAGGAAGCTAATATTTGAAGCGCACAGTTAAACGAAGCTACCTGGGTCACTCGTGAGCGAGCCAATATTTACGTTCCGTTTATTTGATAAAGCTCAATGGAAACTGAACCGTTTTGCGCAGTGAAACCTCTGTAAATAAGGATTCGATATCCATGGAAGTAAGGTAATTCTGTCCTATGTTCGTGGTGTCCGGTAAGTTGACTAGCTCAAACCTGTCCATTATGGTGTTTGGCAAACCAATCACAAAACTGTTCCAGGAGCTTTGTCAACCACCTGGCGATTTTACGGTGTAATCAGTTTTTATGGATAAAATTGGTTTCAGAGGAACGTTTGGTTTACGTCTTTCGAAGACCATGAATTCGAGGCGTTACACATCCTGTGGAGTTTCAGAAACGAAACACAACCTGATTGATAAGTCGTCCTTCCAGAAGTGTCTAATGTTCCTTCGTGGATGGCCTTTCTATATCAACAAGGTTGTCACGTTGTCGCTGAAGTCAACACTTCGATTGGTAACTGAGTACTAGTGACATTTAGCTTGTGCACTTCGCACGACCTAAAACGATCACACCGGAAACTTTGTCCGGTTGGACAATGATTACAGATTTATGCGACTCTAACGTCTTCAAGACCTGTTGTGTTGTTTGTGTCCTTCGTTTGCTTGCCGTAAATTGATATTGGCGTTTCAAGTCTCGGAACTTGTGTTTCAGTCATCTTTTAATTCCATTTGAATTCGCTTCCAAATCAGAAAGCTGCTCAACGAAACGGCCGAAATTAGTTCGTGTTTCAATAGAATTATTCTTTCCTGGAGGTAAGCGGAACAGGAGCTAGAGTTTTGGACACGGAAGATGATCGAAATGTGGTATATAATAGACCGCAGCTACACCGTATATAAACTTTCGAAAGATGAGAAGAACCGTCTAGAGAGAGGAAATTGAACAATAAGTCAGAACCTAGAGAATAAAAATCTCGAACAGATAACCACTAAGTCTGCCCATGAAACTTAGGTTACTACAGTGAATTAGACAGAGTTGAAGACAGATATCGTTAATTGTAACTGAGTTACTACTGGATGGTGGGTACTGGGCAACCGAAAACACGCGAGGTGTAGCTTTAATGTCCGAAAGCAGTAGAAAATGTGATCAACAAAGGAGTGAATTTCAAAAATTTAAAAGTGACCATGCCTACGATTAGGTAAGTACTGACAAGCTAACAAGAAAAATTGAGGTTGAATACATCTTAGTAACGCTGGATAGCAGTGCAATAAACGAAAAGAACACGTGTGCCGAAGGTAAACTCCAGCGTTTAAAAAACCATAAAAGATCAATAGTCGAAAATGGGTAAATGTTCTGGAACGTACCAATGTGTAACTAGGTATGGATGTCGAGACATGTCAGCAATGCAAAATGGGGTGTACGGTTGTTATGGTTAGTTTCATAGGTCTTGTAATTGGGGTCTGATGAAAAATAACTTCATAGACCGACGATATTTTATGATCAATGGCCTTTCCTAACTTTCTGTTCAGGTGGTGTTCAACAATGTTCTGAGTATAGGTTGCTCCCAATTTGTGGGATTCCCCGGGCACATATACGCGGTTTTCACCCGAATAAAGTTAGTGTAAATCACCAAAAATGATGTGTGGTTTGCATTTTCGTATCATACTTCGAGATATTTGGAAGCATGAAGCAATTCGGATAGAAGACTGCTTGGGTTTGGGATTTAGCATGCGAAAATCAACAGAACTTTCGACATCATACACAATGATCAACTGAGTAGGACTCACAACATTTGCGAGACAGAACATCTGGCGACTTTTCTGCACATAATCTTTCACTCTTTTCCGCAAACGAGCGCGAAGGAGGTCCTCAGAGGATGCGTTTGACTGGAACCGGAGTGACGGAATAGAACGTGAGTAAAGTGGGCAATTACTGCTTGAATTGAAGGGGTCGTGGGCGCAAAAAAACCGAACTCACCAGGTTGAGAGGATAAACCCTTGGTAGTGGAGGACTCGGCAGGGCTGACGCAAATACACCTGTGCCAGTCTGCAAAAAGCATGGGAGTTGAGGAAAAAAAGAACGGCTTAAGCGGCATGCGCAGCCAGATGGCGTGGGTGGTGTCGGATAACCACCGCAGTAGACCAAATTTCAACAACCGCGATGCAAATTTACTGGCGATAACCAATATGGGTCAAAACTTCAAATAAAGCAGAATACCAGTGTCAGAAAAAAAAGTCGAGGATAACAATAACTTAGTCTAAACGGGGCTAAGAAAGTGAGCATATAAGGATGGTAATCACAACAAGAAGCAATCTGAAGATTACACATACACCCGCGCCATATAAAACTCACAGCGATCGCAGCTATGAAGCATTCGCCAACCGTGATACTAAACCGCAGTCCGAAAAGCGCGTTCATACCACGAAGCTGAAACGGTAATACGTTGGCTAGTTGATCAGATTTGAAGGCAAAACTCACGCGTAATTTCTGCATCAACCTATAGTGTAGTTCGTATTCCATGAACGGTAGAAGCTACATGCGGACGGAGAAGTAAAAAGGACACAATTTAATGCACCTACTTCACTGAGCTCATTTGCGGCCATTTCATTTTTCAATTCTTTCTTCGTACGACAAATACTGGAATATCGAAAAAATAGTGTGAGTAAGACACGCGGCACACAAAAACAGTCAGCTAACATGTCCGGGAGAATTTCCAAACGGGAGCCGTTTGTAATGTTGAGAGTTCAAATCCCAACCAATGAGACTGTGAAAAGCAGTTTGAAAGGAATACGTTGTGTTAATAGAACGAAACATTACAAGCAGTAGCACGAGGATGAACCACGCGATCGCTGTGCATCAATAATCACATTTCGTTTGGAACAGGACTCACCACAAGCTATGCAACAGAACGACCAACGGAAAGTGCCTAAACTGCGATGTGCCTGTGAATGAACCGCGCGTTAAAGTATATACGCAAACGCCGTTGTCACAATAACGTTGGAGTTTTGTCTGTTATGTTGACTCGATAGATTGATCACTCAATAGCAATACATGATTTGAATTTGGGTCACATTCTGACTCAAATGGTAAAGTTAAACCGGCTAGGTCTGACGTTCGTATTGGTCACAGTGATGTCCAGATCAAATCGATGCATTCGTTGACAATGTTTTGACCGCTATTCAATCTTTATCGGTTCGTTGTACTTGGGATGAATTGATGCGGAAAGAGAATGCCTTTTTTCATTCACATACTCCACTAAGACCCTGTACACTCCAGATGGGAGAAATTAATAGTGCTACGGATCGAACTAGTGATTTTATGTAGTACATATCGTGAACAACCAGATCCAGAGGACCAACGCGTGTACAGTTGAGGCCGCTGCATAATGCATTAATTCATCAGCACAACCCCCTAATAACACCCAATATATACCTTGTTTTACAACATACCTTGCTGAGTAGGAGACAGAGACTATCGGTTAAAACCCTTATCGAACTTTGCACGATACTTTTAACTCTTAAACGATCGCCACTGACTGTTAAACGACAGGAAGAACTGTACATGTTCCATACACAAAATTAGAAACTACAAATCAGTTGATTATTCCCCCCTAAATGATCACCGTGCATCATATACGGTTTAGCGAAAGACAACACAATCATGAGTGCACTGTCAATTTTCTCCGGTTAAACAACACAGCAATACCAAACCATCCAACACATCATTGACCCAACGTCCTCGGATGTAAGTATGAATGCACTGGCCATAAATGTCACATATACAAACGGCATTGCACGACAACAAAACAGTCTAAACGACGCACGCACTTGGGTAGTGTCAATCGATTCAAATGGTGAACGTCATCTGATTTTCAGGACGTATTGTTTAATTCTAATTCGAATAAGCACACATGTACACAAATACTATGATACAAAGCTCACATGTATCTGTTAGTATTTGAAATTCGTATTACAAGCACTGAAGCTACAGGGTCACTAGTAGGTTAGACTGTCTTGTATGCACACCAAAACAGTGGTACTTTGAACTACATGTATGGAGACTAAATACGGTCAATGGGCTCACATATAAAAGTCAACATATGAAGTACCGAAGGGCCTCAATCTGAAGCTATGATATGAAGTTCAGTGTGGGTACCCTTTCGATAGTTGTCGGCTAATGATTATGGTGAGTATAACAGTCAGTGCGTTATATGGGAGAGAAACCAAAAGGATGCCTGAAACAGTCCTGGCTGAATTCTAAACGTGGATGTATGTGATTTGCTTTTGAAACTGAGAGACGTGGAGAAATAGCTCGCAAAAGTAGGCCGACAAATGAGTACAAAGTCATCCAATCAAATGGCTAATCGAGAGTACATAACCAACCGAGCTTGTATCAGCGAAGGTCTACCAGTGATCGGAAAATCGAGTGGAAAGTCGATTGAAGAAAGCAGCAGACCCGGAACGAATGCAGCTTTACAAATCTCACACAGACTAGACGAAGTAGGCTCCAGTAGCAACATCTGAGGCGCAGCATCGGATTGCCGGGGCATGTGACAGAGTGAACAGTTTGAACTGCAAAGAGTGGATAACGCAGTGAACTTGAGTACGATCAGAGAGAATTGGTGGAACAGAAATGATGGGTGAAGATTACGTATAAAGCGCTCTTCGAGAAAAATAAGTCTGACTAACGTGACAAACAAGGCGCTACGGTATCGATAAACAAAACATGGTCATCAGCGATTTCGATGTTGTTCAGATATGGAAGGCACCCAAAGCAACTGACATTGAATTTCACGGTAACAAGTCGGAAAGTGCTTTGACCAGATTGAGAATATATCACGTCACGCTATATGGAATGCAAATGTAACCGATGATAGACTGAACGCCGAAATGTCCGGTTGGCTTGCCAATGACTAGTCATATTAAAAAATGGTACCAATGCAATTTCGTATAAGTTTGATGGTTAAGGCAGACACACGTATGAGTGTAGAGGTATTCCGGTTTCTTGAAAGTTTACCACAATACAAAAGTATGGTTACTTTGGACTTGCAAGAACCTGAATTCGCTAGGTACACTGGTTTCCTGGGGAAGTTACCTGCAGAAGCAATGATTTTAAGGAGGTGGGAAAATCGCTAATATGAGTCTTGCTGTTCGAATTGAGGGCTATCGGACAAGGACGACCTTCTCAATTGATAACATTGTATTTAACACGAGGTTGTGTTGACGGTGTTGCCTAATATGGTCACAGGATAATCAGCGAGTTTGGAGAAGAACTTAAGTAACTGTTGACTAAGTCAGTTCATTGTGCACTTCCATCAACTGATTAGACAATCAGGCTTAGGAACATATCGTGTCCGGCTGTCCTCAACAGCTCATCAGGGTCGAGCCTGCGTATTTGCCAATCCAGCTGAAAACGATCCGAGGTGTGCATGATGTGAGGATTTCGTGATGGGGAATATCTCTACGACTGTACGAGTTAATCACCTTCGACGGTTGTTGAAGCAACAACACCGGAAACAATTCGAAGAGGCCTAAGAGAGACTTGCGTCGATGAAATCAACTGATACAAACTGCATGCTATTAACATGTTGTATGCTTTGGACGTAGGTGCACATGTAACATTGAAGAGTGTACGAAAAAGCAGTCAGACAAGCGGAGTTTAGACATACAAGGATAAAATGAAGAACGTCTGTCTGGCTCAAAAAATCGCAACTTTCCGAAAATGCATAATGTGGACTGTCGCCTGATGAAAAGCACAACTACAACATAAACAGGAAACACTTGTGAATATCAAAGGGGACTGGGCGATGACCTTAATTTGTTGTGCTTCCGTGAAGTAGGAAATACATATTCATGAATGTCCGAATAATACACTTTAGGGACGATCGCTCTGTACGATGTTTAACTCTTAGCAGATCGTTGACGCGAATGGTATTAACTTCAACCAAGCCAGATCTCATATGCATTGGATTCCAAACGCTTTCCACAAATGCTACTGCACGAATATGGGTTGATTTGTGTGCTGAACAGAAAACGGTGTCAGGTCATAACAGGCCTAAATGATAGCAAACCACACTGCAGAAACATTGATCCAAACGGAAATGTATCATAAGAGTGAGAACTGTTTAAAACATCAACAGGTTAGAAAAATGCTAACAAAAAGGAGCGGAATTGCTTGTAACCAACCTTGGTACAATTCTCGACTGTTGCTTGCTATGAGAGGAATGCAAAGCACCAGATGACTTCAAATGGGTCGTATCCGAAGGCAAGCATGGTGGAAATACCTTCGGTTTGGTTCTCGATTCCGGTGAACACGGAGGAACAGTCAAGGAAGGGAACGATCGTATAGACGTGACAGAATCCACGGCCGTCGTTTCTTCAACTTCCAAATCACATTCTGGGGAATTGACAATTACAAAATGATTTTTAAAAAAGCGGTGTGATGTAAAAATGTGAAAACGAGATGAGCACCCGTGAAAGCAACCATAATAGCATGAGCTTCGTGGATGTACAACGATGTGAATTTAGGCAATTAAAAGTTAACAAAAGGACAGAAAACGCTTGTGGAGAAGACCATGCGGCGGGGTTGAGATCGAGTGGAGACAAGCTTTCGAATAACTAGGATCGTCTACTAGATCAGCGAACGAATCGAACAAACACAAACTGCATGGGGTCGAACATACAAGCAGTAGCACTAATATTTGTGATGAGGCAAGGTACAGGCATAGAATGAGGTACAACTCATCAGCCAAAAAGAAAACAACCTGCAGCAAGGTCTTGCGTCCCAACCGGTCTCATAGTCCCACGAACGCTGCTGCGATCAAGTGGCCTAACAAACTGAGTGTCCAGCACGACAGCTGTGCCGTAGTTTGACAAAATGCACACATCTTCGTATATGGTACATTCTTCCCTGTAGCCCATAACCGCGGTGCAGTGCAGGCTGTGCATGTGTTGTACGATTTCAGTACGCAATTCCAACCACCACGCGTCGCGAAATTGTATGCCGGCTGTAAAACGAGAAGTTGTGTGTTTGTGTACAATATGGATGAACAGGTGGGGGTGAACGTAAAAACGCACATAGTCTAGGTCGAAAGTAAGTGTAACCAAAAGGAATGTTGTAAAAAGCAAATATGCACTTGATTTGTGGTAGGTTTTATATTCAGATACCGGCTTTTATATCACTAGGCTTTTGTTGTCATGTGGCATGCTTAGTCGAATGTGTAGGCTGGGTACGATTAGGCTGCCTAAACGCAGACAGGAGCAGTCGTAACAACCGCGGAGCGGACCCGCAACCATGTGATTGGTAGTCGGGTATTCTTTGGCAGTTGAAAACAGGCAAACGAAAAATGTTTTAACCAAAATGTGTCTTAACAAAATGCAAACGGGAATGAACTGAAACAAATGGAACTGTGGATCCGACTGTCACTTCTAGAAAAACCGACAAGGAACATTCTAGTGAAAAAGCATTTTGAAAGAAAACGGAAACGAGTATTGGTGTGAACGTAGTCATGTTGTTGACTGCAGCGCGCCTCCATGTGAAAGCAGTTCCAACTGATTATATGCAAAGACACCTGAAAGGCGACCGTGCAAACTTCATTGAAAACAGAAGTGAGGGCTTTTTAACCGGTGGTCACGTGGCTGATTGACCACCTTGTGGTATCATTCAGTCAATGACGGTCGGTGGGGGCGAAAACTCAGCTGATACACTATAATTTAATCAAGTGGCATCTTATCTGAGGTTTTCGAATCACTCACAAGCTAACGGTCGTGTTGCTCATGCGATCATACAATTTATTAGGGCTAATCGATGGAGGATATGATAGTCGAACACAGCAAGTCCGTTTATAGTTATGTTATCAATAGAACAAAGTTCAGAATCAGAGAGCAAAACATATCGCATACAGAAAGTTTGCACCTGTCCTCCCAACAAAAACAGGATGTCTATTCGGTGTCACAAGCAACTAGGATTGTTGGAGGTAACGGGTTTTCGTCATGTTCCTTATCAGCTTACTAGAAATAGTACAAGCGGAGGAGTTCCCAACGCCTATGTACATCAACATGGGGTGAAGTCAATCAAGCAGATGAAACAGAATGCTAATCCATAGGGGCTGACCGCCCACAGTAAAGGCGTTAGGAATGGGTGCGTCCCAGTATTGTTGTAGTCTGAAGGTGCAAAATATATTCTATGGAGCCCAGTCCGATACTCCAGCTCCTTGTGCATGGACTGCACAAATTTGGTAGAGAGGCTAAACAAAACAGTCATCGGCATACTTTACGCTGATCATCTCACCAGTGGGAGAAAAGTTCACGTCATGGCCAACCGTTAGATCAGTCTACACGATAAAGTTAAGCAGAAAGAGGAACAATGGATGCTCAAAGCAAACAACACTCAAAGTGATGAGTACCCGAGACAGATTCCCATCCATTCTTACTGTGAAAACAAAATAAGTTAGTACCAGAAAAGAATTCCCATATTTAATGGGAAACCCAAAAACATAACTAGGGTGGAAAAAAACGCGAAACGAGCAATATGAAAAACCGAAAGTCATAGAAGTACCTGGAGTATTTTTGTCCATTAAATTAACGGACTTAGCAGCGACAATGCTGCCAAAATGGCGAATCATCCCAGGAATCGGTTGTGAAATGGTAAGGAACGGGAATTCCTGAATAGGACAAAAAAGTACAGTACAGTACATGTCACGTAACATCTTCACAGAAGGCCCAAGGGGTAAATTATGGAAACAGATTTGTAACACAAATGTTGATATCACACAAATTCAAGCGTGGAAGGCACTCCGGTAGCTGTATTGGTCAGAAAGCCGAACGACAGAACACCAGAGCTACGGACATGCAAGGAGCACCGAATTCATTCACAAAAGTGTCCAAACGGAAAGTGATGCTCAGACCATATTAATAAAAACTAGAGAGAGGCCATAGCATTCATCTCAGTTAGTTATGGTCGAATGACACGGTATACAGCGGATTCGAAGACGGTCACAAAGAAGTAAATTCACAGTAACCAAAAGCGGACGAATTCTTGACAATACCCCTACAAGCAGATATGGAGATGGTCGAGACACATCGAGTTGGCGTACTACGCACGGACTCAGTTACACAGAGCTTACCTTCATTGTTGACTTGTTGCAGTCTACTGATTTTTGGTTGGGATGTTGTCGATTTTGTGAAGTGCGCCAGAGTTGTTCGATCGCAGGTTGTCGAACTCTGTCGTTGATTACATACAACCTACAATTTTTTTCCATGCCTCACAAGTTTACCGGATTTCTGCTCTACATCCAAACCGATAATATTAAACTGTTACGCTCGGCCACTCGATAATATAAGCTCCTTTTTGACAAAAAATTTCGACGTTTTCATCAGTACTTCCATGAACTGTGACACTCCGTTTAAAATCGTCTTGTTACATCAATGATATTTTTCTACTGGGTTCAAACGGGACTTTAGACTTGCCAGTTTCTAGGGCAATCTTTCGTTTTCCCATCTTATCCAATGAGTCGCTCGTTTTTTGTTAAACCCATCACAACTGTTTCTTACTGATTTACTGGCTAAACTGTCTTTAATGTGCCGTTTATCATACATAATGACTGTTTTCAGTCCGATTGTGGTATCACTTCGGACTGTCAGTAGCACCGTTCAGTGTTCAGTTGACACTACGCATGACGTAGCCGAGTGGTTCCGTGCAGCTGAGGTTTTCATGAGGGCTCACAGTCGAGATTTGTTATATTTATCATGCTTATTACCATTATATTTATCATCGTATCAAACCATTGTCTTCATTACGGTCTCCAACTTGTGATACACGGATGGGCCGATTTGCTAGCGCCACTTAGTTCATTTGACGTTGACGGTTCGTTCTATCGACATCGATCCGTCACTCGCATTTGGCAATGGAATGTGGTCTTATCGATTACAGGTTAGTGGTCGATTTTCAGATCGTTCAGAATCAACGATGTCCATGACAGCCATTGTGCCTGGCGGTATAGCGGCTTGAGCAGCCGAAACAGGGGAGCATTATGAATCTATGCTTTTGAACACATGTGTCGCACTGCCGAAACCGGTAAGCTGAACTCCAGCGTAGTACTGCGTACACGTTCTAATTAACAATCGCGCAAGTATACTGTATGATTCACCGGAAATCGTGTGCTTTACGCTACTGACCAGGATAGTGTTGAGAAGACTGTGAATACATGTGAGAAAAGCGCTGCTTGAGTGGATTTCAAAATGAACATTGTCCACAAACCAGAAACGGTCGAATATTACCGTTATTTTTATTCGCCGCAAAACTCAGTACTCAAGTGAGTAGGCTGAGTGAATGGCTCACGAGCGTGACTAAAGTGTCAGTATCATTGTGGTATCCACCGATTAACTGTGTACTGTTCAAGCCACTTTGGATTCTGGTGCACTAAGCGTCGATGCGTCAACTAACAAACCCCACCGTCAGGTGAATGCACTATTCAGGTGGGCTTCACAGTTGTCACCTGCCGTTAAATTCGCCATCTCAGAGTCTAGAAGTTTATGCGGAGCTCCTGTCTTGATTTCGACCATGCTTTCGTATGTGTCAAGTTCATGTTACGCTCCGATGGAACGCCATTTCGTAGTCAGGCAGCCCACAAAAGAGAATTTTCCAACGGACGAGGGAGAACCACTCTGGACACATATTCAGTGCTTGATGTACGTATGTAGTGTGATGTACTTATTCATTTAGCTGATAACCGCTGGGTATCTATGTGACTTTACAAACTCTTTGGCGCTCGTCAGAATAGTATATCTAAACATGAGTATAGTTCACTTGACAAAGGGTCGCTTGTAACATTCCAGAAGCAGTAGGCAGATAATCGCGGAGCTTGACAGAAACAGTGCACAATTAACCTGGAGCGATCTGCTGCCAGTGGAAATTTCTGAGGTACAAACAACAAGGAAACAGGTGTTGGCAAAACAATCTGCAAGCCTATCCATAATTCGTATCGAGGCTGAGAACAATGGGCTGACTGTTTCCAGTAACAATCCAACTGATTGCCGACATCGGTGACTGCATCTAACATTACCAGTGCTCTTTGACATGCGGACATTCCCCTGTCAACCAAAACTTGTTAGGTTACTAAACAGTTGTAAAGCATACGATTCGCCCGAAGTTCCAACAGCCCTAGTCACGGAACGTCTAAGAACGTCTAAGTTAACGAGATCGGTTGGTTCAGAATGATTGCGAGTTGATCACTATTACCGTTAGCTTACAGAAGGGCATGCGTACACGTTCAACACGTGAAAAAACCACGAGTCACAAAATGCGAGGAAAGGAAAGTTATGCACAAAGTGAAAAAGAGAAAAAGTAGGGGGGGGAAGAAAATGAAAAGTTACAACGATGCATACGGAGACTCGCAACATGAACGCCATTGGTGTCTATTATTCAACATATCAGACAGTGTTCTCAAACGAAAATTGTTCAGTGTCATTCGGACCCCAGCCAGGGAGCCAGAAGCGCCCTAGTGAAGCAAGCTTCACAGTGAGTGCCTTCATACCCCGAACTCAAGGTTCACCACCACCAGGATGCCGCTTCCAACTTTACCCATCAGTCGCAAACGCAGCACGATGTGTCAGGTGGTCAGTTGACAACTCGTAAGATGTGACCGAACCAACGAAGCCTGTGAGACGAGATCAGAATGCTCAAGGGCAGACAGAGTTTATACGTTCCGAAGACACGTTGGCGACTTTCGTCACTGTTGATACGGTGTTCCCAATACGCGCCGCTAATGCTTCGGAAAACCTGATGGTTAAAAACGGACAGGGAACGGACCGGGTTTCAGAACCTTACAATGGGACTGCTCTAACTGTGACATTGTATACTCGGCCTTTTACAGAATGACTGAGATCATGCTGACGTCACAGATGGTGTAAGGTAGCAAACGCCATCCGAGCCTTAGCTAAATGGTTTGTAATCTCACCAAACATCCCGACAGCTACTAAAGTATAGGAACTTCTCATATATCTCCAACGGCTCACTGCGAAGGATGATACCAGACACAGAGTCTTGCCAAACTTGCAATAGCACTTTGTAGTTGGCAGATGCAAAGCCCATACCAGCATGATGAACTGAAGACTCTAATCTGTATGACATGTTCTGGGCTCCCCATGAATCCTCACAGGTTAGGGCGATGTCGTCTGCATACACTATATCTTGAAGACGAGTGCCTGCAGGTAAGTCAGCACCATCATATTCGCAGTCTATCAGGAAACATTTTAGGATTTCACCTACTGCAAAGATGAATAGGAAGAGGGAGGATGAACTACATTGTCGCAACCCACTAGGGATGCTAAAAGTCGGCAATACGTTTCTATAAGCCCTAACACGGTCTGGGGTATGACAGTGAAGTTTCCAAGATGTCCAAATACTCCTTCGGCACACCCCTCTTCGACAGACAATCTCAAAGTGCAGCTCTGTCAAGCGAATCGGAGGTCCCTTTGATGTCCAAGAAGACAGCGACTGTGGGCGGAGTTCACGCATCTGGCGAAGTGTGAAGATGTGACCAATGCGGCTACGGCTAGAGCGAAACCCAGCCTGCTCCTCGAAGGTGTGTTCTTCGCGCCTTCCGCTTAGTCTACGAAATACAACGGCTGCAAGCAACTTTGAGGCAGTGCGGATTAAGCTAATACCTTGGCGATTTGCACACAATGCACACAATGAGGACAATGTTGGCCCAACCTCAGTCATTTCGAACAATTTCAATGAAGTACAGTTTATGGAGCAGAGCCGTCACCTCTTTATCTAAAGCTGGATCTCCATCCACAAAAAAGAAGGGGAGAGTTCGTCTGGGCCAGGTGCCTTGTGATATTTGAAGAATTTGATTTAGAGGGAAAATTCTGGTTCTGATGGCGGAGGGAAGTCACCAGACCAATGAGCATAGGCAGAGACAGAAGGCATAGAAAATGACACGGGTGGATAGTTGAAACGTTGTTTGAAATGTTCAGACCAGCGTCCTGAGGGTCGTTGTGGATTAAGAATAGGCTCATCGCCGGTTCCGCGGATTACCTCGTTCATACCTGGTTCCCTGCTATCAGCCACTCGGAATACATGGGAAAGTTTCCGAGAGTTCCCGGCAGCGGCAAATTCTTTCATCTCGATAGCGCGTTGTGTCCACCAGGCCTCACGATCCCCTCGTAGTTACTTCTTGGGTCACAGGCAAGTAGCCTTGCGGGCCGCGTTATGCTCAGTGATGGGTGGAATATTCCAACGAGCGTTGGGACGTTCCAGTGATCGCATAGAGATCCAACGATTGTGACTTGAACGAGTAGCAGTATCACATGAAGCAGCATCACACTTACGCATTCCATGCAGTATATGTGCCTCCATGTTGTCTGGTGAGTGAGGACCTAGACTAGAGGCAAGCGCATATTGTTAAGCGTAAAGCGCCTGTGTCCCTTCTAGTTTAGATACGTCAATTTGCGGTTGACGACGAATAGGTCTCCTATCAAAACGTAAAGCGAACTTGGCACATAACAGTGCACGATCGGAAAAAAGGTAGGTGCAACTCTGGGGACAGCCATGCCACCGATAGGTGAACACCATGTGGTCAGTTTGTGTCAACGATTGACTCGGCAACGGGAGTCGTTTGGTGGCGCACTAATGCCTAGAGTGCTAAACATTAGCGCTTGTCACAAACAGATCGCTATCAGCACACACCTGCAACGAACGAGTATCATAAGAATGTGAGCAACCTGAATCACGTTTGTCAACAATTGGTCTGTTTACCTAAGCGCTCAAGTCCCCAGCGTTTGTGATGGGCGCCTCTCGATGCCCCAATCGTACCCTCGAGTCTAGCGGCGCAAAGATGACTGCTGACAGGTATTCAACCAAGCAACGCCTTTTCTGCGTATTCTCTTACGTAAAGTCTAACACCGACATGGCTAGTGGTTTGAGCCGCAGGGCCTCCAGACATGCACACATTGCACGCACATAGCGTAGTGGCCGACAGAGACTGTAGCATAGTAGCTGTAGCACTGCGCTAGAATCCTGAAGCCGTGTTTCGGTAAAGCAGCAGATATCGATGGCGAGGGTCTCTAAAGTACGTGAAGGAGCTGTCTGCTGACCTACTTGCATAAGCGTTCTAACATTAAGGGTAGCAAGCTTAAGTGGTGTTCGGAGGGGCGAGTAGTGGGTTGTGTCCTTCAGGCAAAGGAACCTTAGTGTTTGGCTATGACTTTCAGCGCGAGCGGCAAGTCAGTTAAGTCTCCGATGTGTGCGTGAAAACGGGACTTGGAGAATACCAAGTAGACAGTTATTCAACAGAATAGGAGAGAACAAGAGAAGTTGGTGTGTTGAGGAAAAATGTGACATGCAAACAGACTCGTTCGCCGATACCTCTGCCAAAAAGCCGTAACAGAGAGGCAAGATAAAACGCATAACTAATGAGTTTATAAGTCCATAATTGTGAGGGCAGAATACTTCTCGGTTGCCCAGGTCGAAAAAGGGGGCTGGTTTAAGGGACTCCGCCTGGGGACTTTGGTTCAAAAGGAGCCCAACCCACAAGGCAGCGAGCAGAAGCACGGAGTTCGCAGTCCACTGAGGGCCAATGATCTGTAGTGGTTCAGTTCACACGCCCTTCAAATACAGTCCGCCCATTCAAGATACCCAATGCACCCTGCAGGAGGCTGCTGAACAACCAGCACAACAGTTCGAGGATTCACCAACGAAGGTGGATCTGAAGTGGTAGACCTGTGCGGTCAGGGAGTCCAGGACCGACAGGGCTGAGAGGAATGCCTCCTGTTGCTGGGGGCTGGTGACGAAATCGGCTCATACGTCCTCCGAATGGGATCTAGTCACTCAAAGTACCTGGCACACATTGCATCCCAATGAGAGCAGGTGATCACTGAGATGATTCGTATGCTTTTCTCGGTATTTGTCTATGATTGGTGGAGACTGAAGATGTCAGTACGCCATACGGACAGCATGCCAGATGGATGGCACGCCCGTTGGGGCAAGTGAAACATCTTTATGGCGGGGTAAGATACAACGCGTTGTAGTAACGTCGAAAAGCTTCTGTTGCATTTTACAGGAGACCCGGCTGCCACCACGCCCATGTAGTCCAGTCGCTTATTACCGGCGGCTGCGTATTCGCCGGAAAAACCCGGCTTATTTCGCAGTTGGCCCCCATGTGGAAGGGTTTGCGTACGATTTGTCTTAATCATCGAGTAGACTTTGAGTATTAAGAGACGCTGGTCACTACTGTGCATCGGAGACTAAAAGTACAGCGCCAACAACATGTCCGTGAAGAGTATGTTGAGTTTTGAGACGACAGTAGCCGCACTGAACACACCTCCATGCTCAATCTGGTGCCGGAACGCCATTGCTAACATAGGACACGGATCACTTTTGTCACCTTGGACATCAACGGATACTTCATTCGGTTGACAGAGCTGAGCGTTAAAATCGTCAAACATGACAGTGTGGTCTCGAGAAAAATCTGAATATCTGCAAGGCAATACATGTCCAGAACTCGGACCGAGTTAAACGCTACAGTTCATTTCCGCAAATATTATCTAAGGGAGCTGTGACAGTATTATCCAATCCCATCGTTCATAACCAAACTGTACACGGGAAGAGATCCTGGAGAGAGTTCAACCTGAAAGTAAATGCAAGGGAATGGAGATGATGCTAAGTACTGAAGGCGCAAACAGGAAATAGGCGGATGACACTGCCTAACCCGTGATACGCAGCGGACAGCTCAAAAATCCATAAAAGACTCAAGAATTCAATTCGTCAGTGGTGAATAATGATATCCAGTGAAAAGAAAAGCAATTTTTGAGGACTATTACTGTATCTGACGATTTCCTGAAACTGAGTAGCTATCGACTAATAACGTGGCAAGTTGCTACAGTCTGCTGCATCATTGTGTGCATAAAAATTAGTGGACAAACTTGACAAAACAAAGTGCATCATCAGACAAGTGAAGTGGAAAGAGAACAAATTACCAGGTTGAATCTATCGGATGAGTATGACAAGAAAAGAAAGTGATAGCGTAATTGGTATGAAACAGAAATCGCGAAATTAGAAATTGTCAACCAAGCAAAGAAAGCGGTTGTCGTAAAATGAAAACCCTCCGCAACAAAAACTATACTTATACTACTTAAAGGAAATACAAGAAGCGACATCAAACGATGACTCATTCAATAGGGATCGGAATAACTAACTGTATTAGCGATTGGTGGGAAATGTCGTGGAACCCTGGTACGGTTTTTACATCCAATTTGCCAGTTGGTAAGAAAATCAGTCCCTGAAGGCAACCCATCAAGATCGTTCATCAGTATAGGAGAGAAGAAACTGCTCCAGGGTATGGACGACACAAAACTTGTCCTTTATATAAAAAATTGGGCAGTAGTGCATGTAAAAAACTGAGCACCGTTGACGATGGATCAGTCCGCATGGAGCATACATGACTGCGTTGATCGCTGAATATTCAGGGCCCAATGTGAGCTTGCAAGTAAACAACAATTTCTAGTAGCCAGCTGAGTGCAATGATGCATGCAAAAAGGTCTTCTGTTGCCAACCCCGTTGCCAAAAACTAGGCTCATTGCATCTTTTGTTCTGACGACCGAGTATGCTTACATCTTGAAGAAAACGGAAAATTCGCTATCACTGTGCGCTCGGGAACAAAAGTGAAGTTGCATAAAATTCGAACGCAATAAAGGCCGTTAGTGGGTGCTGCTATAGCTATACAATTTGTGGAGAGACTGGAGACAATACTCACCGATTCCACACTACATGAGCAGGTGGAGATTAGTGATTAACCAAAAATCTGGAACACAGCTCTGGAGATGATTCAGTGAATATACGTTGCGGACCATCGTATTGAAGATGTGGAGAAATCTGCTCGCCTGTAGACCACTATCTCCAACAAGCCTTCTACCGGCACCAAATCCAAACTGCAATAATGTGATTCTCAACTGAAGTACCGACCAAAAGTATAGCGACAAGCAACACCAAGCAAAGATGCAACTCCGAACAATTATCCCCTAGCACCGCGTATGTATCGGTAACACCCCCACTTGTTTCAACTAGAACGAACTAATTACAAGGATGTTTTAAAGCTGCGGGGCTGGTTGATATGTGCATTCTGTTCAACGACAGAGGTTTTCTATCGTTAGGTCACCTGGGAGAAATGGATACAAACATCATGGGAATGAAGGACTCCTATTGGGAAACACGACAGTCACTCAGAAAAAAACGAGAGTGGCATTTATTAGCGGCTGCCACAATAGCGCTTACTGCTTGATAACTGGACTTTCCAGCCAGGAGTAAGGCTGCATAAATTCCTAAAAGCTGGATGTTTGTTAAGATAGACACAACCTAAAATCAACACAGATGTGAGAACAAAGTAGATCTGCTTCAACTATGAAAACAACCCAGTCAAATTACTGCACAATCTCCTAATTGTAGGACCAAAAAGTAAAGGTCTGAACATTCGGTAAACTGGAAAAACCACATGTGTACAAACACTGCAAATCACTTTAGCAGCTTCACTTAACAGTTATATCGATTGCATTCGTGTGAAAATGGTTATTACGAAACGAACTGTCAGCCCAGTCAATCGTGAACGCATTCAAAAATGAGACATTATGCAAACCACTCTGAAGTGACCCATCATACATTAGGATAGAAAGCAAACGCAATTCATTCAAACACGCACAAGTGGGTGTACTTTACGACCACACCCCGCTTAATTAAGGTTCAATTGTTAGATTTTGTATGGATAACGTGTCAGTTGCCGACACATGAGAGTGCACGGTAGTATCAGACGATAAACCGATCACGAACGATGACCCGGTGCCAATAAACACCTATCGCTCTGCCAGGTGTGCATACAAATCGTAATGTTTGAGCTGGCAACCCGACAAATTTCAGCTTGTTTACAACTGTTCGAAATAGGACGTGTTGGATATACAATAATGGCAGACCGAATCAGACAGCAACAGCATTGTTGGAAAAATAGAACAATGCACAACCGCAGGCTTAATAGCCCACAGGGATCAAGCAAAAATTCCACAATGAGTGTCTGAATAGGGCACCAACATGGCGTAAAGCGCTTACAATAAGCAAGAAACATACAGGGAAGAGGAAAAGCAAGATGAACAAACGAATATTAGTAGGACAACGTGAACGAAGTAAGAAAACAACGGAAATAGCTGAGGGTGTAAAAAGACTTAATACCGCCTTGTAACATAACAAATTCACATACCCCCAAGCCCAACGTTTCTTCAATATTTCCGGTTATGGCAGGCCCTAAAAGGGGGTATGCAAAAGCATATTAAAACTTCACTACCGACATGTTTACCAGTAGTGTATAAAACAAACAGAAACTTCAAGAATAAACAAGAGACCGCAGCCATGAGACCGGAAAATGTGAGAAAACGAGGCCTTACGGAAAAACTACCCTTGGGGTGTGATTTGATTCCAGTGAGTGACGAATACCGTAATTGACTGCAGAGACATAAACTGACCTTTAGTTGGCAATTCCCACTCAACAAGGATTGGCGACTCCGAAAGCTTGATTGAGGAACCCGTCTTGACTTCTGCAGACCGATAAGTTTTCCTACAAGCGCGTACAGACAGAACTTTGTGAATCACCGTAAGGTGAATGTTGATAATAAAGAAACTGAACAGAATTTGCGGGTTTTTAGTGAAATATTTGTTCCGGAACAACTTCTATTCTTTTAACGTTGATAATACTTTAGACCTAAATGTTTCGGATATCCAGAATAATAGAAATCAGAGCTCTAATACGAACGTGAATAGTCGATCACTGGTTATATAAACAAAGAAAAACGAGTATGCGTTTGGATAGGCAGGTTTACAAATGACTGAACACTCTGGCTTTCATTTAGCACATCCCGAGGCTATAAAGATCAGATCGAAGAATGGAGTTAACCAACGTATCAGAAAGTGGAAAGAAAGACAAATATTCCAGATTTTTCCGAAAATGCATAACAACAGCCCTGAAACTGAATAGCCTGGGGTTAAGCGGCAACAACACTGCGTTCGCAAATGCATTATGTAGGCAGAAAATCACCGTAGCTAACGAATATAGATTACTGAAGTGACGACTTATAGACTGTTGCATCAAATGAATGAAAAAGACAACACCGAAAAAGAAGGAAAAGTAAACGGTCATATAGTTTTCAACGTTTTTAGCCAAAGTAACAGTCATACATGTACGGAAGCTGAAATATATTTAAAGAAACGGTTTCGGTTGATAAGGACTGTTCAGCGGCTCAAATGAGAGTGATTTCCGTGTTGTGAGTATGCATAAATTGTGCGACAGATTGAGTGATTATCAAATTTTTGTGTATGATAGAGTGTAGAGTAGGCTCGAATTTTTGGTCAGTTAAATTGCAAACGCTTCCGTAACGCTAGTAAGCCTGGTGAATCACCGGAAGTAAACTTCGATTGGAATGGGTATTAGGAAAACATAAGGAACAATCTATGAAGAATGGTATCTTAGTTAGAGGCAGTGCATGGGAATGGAATGAATAGCTTAAACCAGTAGCACGATCTAGCTTGCGTGATTTAAACGAATAGCACATAAAACTGCTAATTAGGGGTGCATATGAGTAACAATTCTGAGTATCCACAATATGATCGTTTTACTTTTACACCCTTCAAGAATGTTGTAGCGACAAGGAGTTCATGTTGGGTAGAGAGCTCAAATATATTGTTGATTGATTAATGCATCCAGAAAGCTGCATTAGTAGCAAGGGGGACAAAGGAAATCAAAGAGATTCGTATCTCTAGGAAAGACTTACTTTCACTAATCTAGGTCACTTTTGGTGATAGAGATGTACCATTCTGATGGTTGAGAGTTATATTTATTAGGCGATCGTGTTATTCGATAACTGGAGCATGGTCGATTGAAATACTGGAGATGAACAGTAACCAAATATTCTACCATCAGCATCTGTGGGTAAACACATATGAGTACGGGAAGATATTTAGCAGTGAGTTTCAGGTGAGGTCGTTTGACCAGACACTAAGGAAACACGAAGTTAGGTGGTCGAGTTAAGTACCAAAAATGCTAACCAACCTTAAGCAGCACTGAACAAATGTTGTAGACGTCCTAATCGACCGGCATAGAGGGCGAAAGGAGAAAATGATAGCTTGGTGTGGAGGAGTGAGAGCAGACATGGGTTATCGAGCTACTCTACACAGTGTTCAAATTAGGGCCCTCGTGAAAGACAGAATCGGTGGCTCGGAATATTACGAAACATCATGGCTAATCTCATTTCATTTGCGTGCACGCTGTATTATTGATTAGTGGGAATATACACAATTAATGTGCTGAGAGAAGCAAAGGTCACGACGGCACAATGAACTTATCAGAAAAACTATGCGCCGTCACTAGGTGAACAATGTTTACATTAAAGATTGATACTGGGAGATGAACGAGTTTCGTTTCGTTTTGTTTGATCGTCACTATATCCCACCACCTTGATTCCAATAAACCGGTTGTTTGAGTCCGTCACGTGTTCAAACACATTTTTGATGACCGCTTCTTCCAAACGAAATCGATAAAACGAATCCCCCTTCTTACTGATTGGTGTTAAGTGATCGCAGTCCAACTCGGTCCAGTCTTATCACAACTTACTTCCGAATCAGGTAACAAGTCGAACTGCAAAAATTTACAAAAAATCGTCTTGTTCGCATCAAATTAAGGTCAATAAGGGAATTTTTGTTTGTCTGCAAGATATGTACAATTTGATGTTGTGGGTTTAAATTAAGAAGCAAATGCCTTGGTAGAACTTAGTCCACTTGCCAAACCTCTGTTGTAGTAATAAACTAGTGCTTATTTATCTCATTGCGATTGCACGTAAATAAACATTAGTGTCAACTAACGAAGTATTGGTGTTAATGTCGATGATCGTTTGTATAGGCGGGCACTCGACACAAGCTACAACCAGTTGGCGTGAGATGGAAGGATACAAAAATGATTTAAAAAAATCACTGACAGAATGATACTCATGTATGGCTGGCGTTCATCTCCCAGGAGGTAAACATTAGGGAAGAATAGGCAGGATTTTGTCCGGACGGAGATGTATAAATCACATTTTTACTCTTCGTCAAATTCTGGAGCAGCGTCATGTATACAGCCGGCCAACAATTGTTGTGTTTCTCGACTATAAAGGTGCGTTTGATTCAATGGATCGATCTGCACCTTTAGAGTCGCTCAAACACAGAGGTGTGCCGACTAAGTACGTGAAGATACTGTCGGCACTCTATTCCTATGCTTCAGCTCAGGATTGGGTTTACGGTGAGCTGTCTGACAGTTTCATCACCATGAGCGACGTACGTCAAGGCTGTCCGCTCTCACCATTTTTGTTCAATTTCGCCGTAGACGAAATAATGGAGGATTGTCTGCGGCACTCACAAGATGCCGGCGTGGACCTCCTACCTGGTGAAAGACTGAGCGATCTTGATTATGCTGACGACAAGGTGTTGCCGTTTGACAACTTTCAATCGGCACAAGCAATGCTAGACGCTATTTCGCGTTCTGCAAAATACTTCGGAATGCGCTTTGCAGCCTCAAAAT
>QNGE01002753.1:8088-67573 GCA_008508345.1 Paragonimus westermani | reverse complement strand
TTTTTTTCTTCTCTCTTTCTATATAGGGTTTGCTTTTTCTTCATGGTTGTGTGGCAGTTAAGCATTAGTGTGAACCATTGATGTATTGCTGTCTATGATGATCATGATCAATAGCATGACCGTTGACTTTGTCTAATCAAAGTGTCCCCGAAGTGAATACAACCCATAAGGCGAACCAGTGAAAAACATAAGATTTCGTAAAATATATTCGTTTGCTTGCAGGAGTTTAAAAAGCGGTTTCACCAAGTGAATCCATTCTTTCTCTTCTTTAACTAAAAACTGTGGCTGTTTCCCATTATCGGACTTAACTAGTGATGGACGGACAGGGGTGCACAATAAATTTTGTTTCAGAGAAGTCGGACCAGCGTATGTCGAATAGGCGACCAGTTTTACAAACCAACACAACAAAAGACCGAGAAAAAAACCAGGCCAAACTGGTCACTGATTTAGCCTGAGATAAATACGCAACTGGACAGCGGCGAAATGAAAATGTGCACCACTGATCACAGCAATTAGCATATGGTTAAATCGGCGTCATTTGAATGCACGCTCAATGCGGACTGATATGCCTTCAGCCAAGGTAGCGGTAAAACAGCGAACAAAAACTAGTGAACTGATTTGCAAGGATCAAACAGCGAGTGGACCACACGTTTGCTTAAATAGCCTGATTTAAACAGATAGAGCATGGGGGCGAAGAAACGCTCTGGCTAACACACGCAGATATAACTTCTAAAGGAACTCCAATGTAGGTACGACAACGTTAACTCTCTAGAAGAGTTGATTATCTCTCCAATCATCACAATAACGTACTGTTGGTCGGTTGCTGTTTTAGCGTTCATCTATTTTCTTAGCAGGTTCCCTAACACAAACCTTTTATGTATGAAGACATCTTCGAAAACGTCGGAGATTCAGTCGATAGTAGAATATACCAACTGGCAACCACATGACGATAAAGTTCTTCTGGTTGGGCAGCAATTTAGATCAGTTCAAGAAATCATACAGAAATAGAGATGCCCAAGTTGGCATTTTGTTTCGAGGTGCTCAGTCACGCCCATGCGGTCAGGCTCTAACTTATCGCTCCGATAAAGCCAGTGACTCACCACAGTGATGCAAAGCAAGGAATGGGAGGCCACAACAATAGAATAAGTTCGTTCCTTATTACCGACTCACGTCTCCAATTGATAATGCTTCGTCCACACGAGCGCATAGAACATTCGTTGTCTTGTAAAACGGACGGTTAGTTTCCCGTCATCCGGACAGTGAACCCTACAGGATACTACACGGTGAACCTCGAGTTGTCAATCATAAGCATAACTACTTCGAATTTAGCGTCTCATGATCCAACTAAGAACTATCTATTCAGAGATAAAAGTGGCACGTTCCCCAGGCCTACAAGTCATATGCCCCGTTGTGCCAGTGTGCATAGTGAAGATGAAAAGTGACGGAACGTGTGCAGAGACAGATAGCTAGATTGTTGCAGTTCGAAAGATTCGTCGGTTAGCGATTACTGGTTGTCTCTATCGAGCTCCCAGTTAAAAGATTCCCTGTGGGACCTGACCAACCTTTCTGACTGCTCAAGTGACTTTAAAAGTGACTATCCGAATCCTCGTGATACTTACACTTCCAGAATGAATTAATCCAAAGCACAGTGTGTTGCTAACAAACTCATTTCCGGTTATTCATCTTCATGCCAAAAACACAAAACAAGCAACACGTTCAGATAGGAGGAATATGAAAGTGAGGTCAAAAAATCACCGAACCGACTCAGGCGTCTCTTTTCAATTCGAACTCATATAAACTCTGGTTTTTCGACTGGAACTACATCCATTTCTCCAAAAATAAAACAAAATTTTAGACGAAAAACATTACCTTCCGAACCTTGCGGCAGAAAGACGTAGTAAACCGAACTGATCATGTTCGTTGTACTAGGATAAATGTGCACAAAGTTAACCTCACAATGAAAGGGCAGTTATTTGGATCAACTATATCTATAAAAAAAGAAAGACATTATTTAATTACAAATGGCACCAAGAATTTAATTAATGTTTCCAGACCTAATGGATTCACTATGCTGTTCAAACGTAGCGTAAGTCGATCGCATCATTCGGGCATCATGAAGCATCAAAAATTGTCACTTCTAAAGACGGATGTGGTCGAAATGAACACACCCACTGAACATTGCAACAGCCAGAAAAACTGGCAAAATTATGCGGCCAGACTCCTGGTAGATTGCCATAAATGGAGCTACCTGGTTTTTGTTGCACTGTGTGCATTCTCTTTACAGAACGGCAGTTGGGTTTATTCGGATGACAACATGACAGGTTTGTCGATGAGCCCGCATGAGTTGACACTTAAAACTATAAGCTCGGTAGGTGAGGAAGTGGGATGGCCGGGCTGTGTCATGCATGACAGGTACGATAAATTAATCTTTGAAGTTGACTCAGATGACACGTAGCAAAATTTCCAGTCACGAAAGCTTACTTCATATTGTGACCCGTAGGATGAGCACATAATCACTTGGGAGAAATGAATATCCAAACCGAATTAAAAGTATAGCCAACCTTCAAAACCCAACTCCGCCAAACTACGTCAGCACCCAGCTGAGATCACCACATGTTACTGCATTGGCAATTCTGTGAAAGCCGCTAGCCTAAGTTAGGGTGGTCAAGTAGTGTGCAAAACTGACTGTGATGGAATTATAAGACAAGAGCTCCCGAAAGACGAAATATACAAGGTCTCAGCCACATCAGCAGTCACGTACCACGAACAAGCGTGATTAGGGAAATTATACTGTTGAATATATATAACACAATAAGACCATGAGAGGTGGTAAATGTGCCAGAATATATTGGAAAAGCGTGTTGTGTAAGACAAAGGAGAGCAATAAAGGGAGTAGAAAATTACACCGATGCACAAAACATTCGCAACATGAGCGTGATTGACTATTCTTTGCTATGTTAGATAGCATCATCAATCAAAGGTGTGCCTTGACATTTGGACCCCAGACAGAAAGTCAGAAACCTCCTACTGAAATCAGCTTCAGTGTCATTACTTCCATACCTCGAACCCAAATCGTAAACTGACCACGAGGCTACCGTTTTCAGCCGAATTCACCACTCGTAAACACGAGACGGCTTGGTAAGTGTCCAGCTGAAATTCGTAAGATGTGAACAAGCTAACGAAGCCGGTGAGACGGCAGCATTATGCTTGGAGACCGACAGTCTTTCCGTCCAGGAGACACATCACTGCTGACATGGTGTTCCCACCACACACCAATCGTGCTTCGGAAACACCGATGACCAAAGACAGACACTGCATGAATATCTTTAGTGCGGATGCATCACGTTTCATAGCCGTACAGTAAGACCGCCCTTGCAGTGGCATTACACATTCGGCTTTTCACGGAAAGACAGATGGCCTAAGTTGTCAAACGCCATTGGAATCTTAGCTATGTGGTCTCACCATGGAGGAGTTGTCAAGGTACATGAACCTCTCGACTCACTCCAACGGCTCATCATCGAGGATGGAAAGAATACTGCAGCAGCGCCATGCACTAAGATGGATTAAAAAAACACCAAACTGAAGCACCAATCTGCTTAAGGTATTCTGGGCTGCTTGCTAGTCCTTAGAGGTTAGAGCAATGTCGACTGCATACGAATCAAGGTAGCTCATAAACATCATATGCTCGGTCTGTCAGGATGAATTCTAGGATTTCATCTATTCTCGAGATGGTTAAGAAAGGGGGGGGGCTGGACAACCTTGTCGTACTCCACTTGAAATGGTAAAAGCCTGCAATATGCTGCCATAAGCCATAACACAGTCCGAGGTTTGACAGCTAACTGCTACCAGAATATCAATGTACTTTTCGCACGCAACCTTCCTTGATAGATAGTCCCTGAGTGAGGCTTTGCCAACTGATTCAAAGACTACTCTGATATCCAGAAAGACGACCGTTGGCGGAGTTCAGGCATCTGGTGAAGTGCAAAGATGTGACCAATGCAACTACGGCCAGGGAGAAACCTAGCTTGTTCCTCAAAGATAGGCTATTTGCGAGTTTCGCTTAGTCTACTAAGTGCAATGTCTGCGAGCAAATTTGACGTAATCGGGATCACGCTAATTACTCTGTGGTTTGTATACGAAATGCGTGTGCACTTTTTAAAAAAATGGGGAAGATATTTGTCAAACCCTTGTCACCTAGAACGAACTCACTAGCCGGAGAGTTTCTGAAGCAGGGTTGACTAAGGCTGGGTCTCTTTATATAGGAACAAAAAGCGGTAGGGAGTTCGTCTGGGTCGAGTGCCTTGTGATATTTTATGATTCCCCTGTAGAATTTTGACATAAATGTGATGTATTTAACCTGATAATGAATCATGGAAAACGGGCTTGTTCGCTCTAAGGTATTTTTCATGACATTGTTGGAGCCTTATCTCAAGTGAGACTTCTCTTTCCGACGAAGAAACCTCCCTGAGCACAGGGAGAGACAGAAGGCACACTCAATGGCACGGATAGCCAGTTGGACAGCCGTTGAAAGTGTTCACCTAAGCGTCCAAAGTGTCGTTTCAGGTTAGAGAAAGGTTCACTACTGGCTTCGTTTGTTGTCTCGCTCACATCAAGCTCATGTTGTAAGTTGCTTGGACGAAATAGAAAAGCATTCGAGAGTTCCAGGTAGCAGATGCTTGTTCCAATTAGGCAGCACGCTACGTCCACTACTGATTGCCGAACAAGTTCTTTTGTTCGATCCTTACATCCGCAAAAACTTAGATAATTAGGTCTATATACCAGGAACGCCAGTTAATCGTATGCCATGCCGAGCACTCTGTCGTCACTGTGACCGAGTGGTGCAAGGTACGAGGTGTACAGATGATGACCTGATATAGGGAATTGAAATCGTTCACGAGGGTTTGGTCACTGTAGATCCGGTTAGCCTACCGGACTGAGGCCCTCACGACTCAATCAGCCGGTGGCTTGAGACGGTAGGTGAGATGGTGGCTAGTCAAGCTTACTGGCGTGAATGCTGTCAATGTTCGTTCTAGCTGTTTGTGAAATGAGTACAGTCGATGGTGCGGGTCATTGAGAGGCGTGAAGAAGCTGTTTCTTCGATGAAGCCTTACTTTCAATTACAGCTTAGTTGTCTGTTTGCAAGGTGTAGGCGTCTTGGTTTCGAATGTGTGAATATAGCCAGTTCTAGTGGTTAGGTCTCCACCCCTCCTCATCTTTCTTGTTCTCTTTTTCTACACAGGTTTGTATTTTCATGGTTGTGCAGACGTTTAGCGTCGGTGAAAACTACTGACGTAGTGGGGTCTGTGGCGATGACGTCCACCAGGTATCGCGATCCTCTCGTTCCAAACGGATATCCTTTACATTCCATGCTTCGTAGAGTGTTCCGACGAGCGTCAAGAAATTCGAATGATCATGTGGAGTCCCAGTGGTTGGTAGTAAGAGGCAGTGCCAAATCTATGCACTGAAAGCCAAATATGTGCTCGATGTCATTTGGTGGATGTGATCCTAGAGTAAAGGTGAGCGCACTATGGTATGCGAAAAGCGGTCATGTCCATGCTCATCAGGATACGTCAACATGTGGTTGACGACGAACGGGCTACTCACTAGAAAGCAAAGCGACCCTGACACAGGAGAAAGCATGATCGGAGTCTACACACTTACTACAGATTGACTGTCTTGGAAACAGGTACGACATCAGTGGTTCTCACTGAGGCTTAGCTACCACAAAAGCATGAAAAACCATGCCCACTAGAGAAAACGGAAAGAGACGGGAAGCGACCTAACCACTAAAAAACAGCTACGCCTATATTCATACATTCGAAACCAAGACGCCTACACCTTGCAAACAGACAACTAAGCTGTAATTGAACGTAAGGCTTCATCGAAGAAACAGCTTCTTCACGCCTCTCAATGACCCGCACTATCAACTCTACTCATTTCACAAACAGCTCGAACGAACATCGACAGCATTCACGCCAGTAAGCTTGATTAGCCACCATCTCACCTACCGTCTCAAGCCACCGGCTGTGTGAGTCGTGAGGGCTCCAGTCCGGTAGACTAACCGGATCTACAATGACGAAACCCTCGTGAACGATTTCAATTCCTTACGTCAGGTCATCATCTGTCCACTTCGCCAGTCGGCCGCAGCGTCGGTAAACAGTGTCCGTGTGGTAGACGACTACCTGACATCCTTAATACACGACCTAACCATCTACGTCTGGGCAAATGTAAAGACTGAACATAGGAGCTTGTTTGATATTCATGGTCAAATATTCTGCTCAAGCCTTGTTGATTACTCACCGGTGCCACCCGATACAAGAGATTGAACGCAGGCATTGGTGGTCAGATACTTGAAGGCTGTTCACGTCTTCCACCCTGATCGGCCATGTTTCCCTGCCGTAAATAAACACAGCCACTGCTGTCGCCTTATATACACGAATTTCAAGCATAGTAGAAATACCTCTCTGTCGCCACAAGTGACTCAGATTGACGAACACCCATCTGGCCTTAGAGATACACGATTCTGTTCCATTTGCTATACCCTCATCGTCGCTGATTAAGCTTCCCAGGCATAGAAAGGCGGTCAACAATCTGATTGTCTTTATCATCCAACATTAAAATTACGTAATCACAGCAATCCTACATAATTAATTTGCATTTTAAGGCTGCAAAGTGCATTTCGAAGCATTGGGCAGAATACGAAATAGCCTCTAGCGTTGTTTATGCTGCTTGGAAAGTATCAAACAGCAACATCTTGTCATCAGCATAATGAACACCAGTCAGTCTTCTACTAGGTAGGGGCGTGTATGTCGGCATCTTGTGGGTGTTGCAGATAGTCCTCCATTGTTTCGTCCATGACGAAAATAAACAAAAACGATGAGGATGGACTTCCTTGAAGTACGCCGCTCATGGTGCTGAAACTGTCAGGCAGTTCACCGTAAACCCCAACCTCGGCTGGAATATACGATTAAAGCGCCGACATTATGTGCACATACTTGGTCGGTGCACCCCTTCGTTCATGCGACTCTAAAAGTGTAGATCGATCCACCAAATCGAACGCACCTTTACAACGACAATTGTTGGCGGGCGATACACATGACGCTGGTCAAGAATTTGAAGAGGAGTAAGAATGTGATCTATACATCTCCGCCCAAGGCGAAACTCTGCTTGTTCTTCCCTAATGTTTACTCCCTGAGCTGTATTGAATGGACGAATTGTGATGGATGCCAGAACCCTTGTAATGACTGGGATCAAACTAATCCCCTCATGTTTTCCGCAAGAGCTCCTGACGCCTTTTTTAAATATGGGAACTATCATGGACTGACCAAAGCATGGAGGGAGGGTCTCCGTCGTGTACAGCCTGTGGTCACGAATGACTTGGCAATGGAGGTGACCAGGTAGCACACTAACGTATAGAGTGCCCAAGATTAGCGCTCGTCAGAAACAGATAGTTCTCAGCACAGACGTGCAACGAACGTTCACCGTTGTCTGTCTCAATCGATCGGAGGCCAGCGACCACTAGTGGCCCGATTCATAAGTCGTTAGAATGAAGGACATTCAACCAGGATGCCTCATGCACTCTGCATGAGGCTTCACCAGAAATAGCAGTGTAGCTCAAGAATGCATCAAAGAAGGCGTATCTGGTGCATTAGATTTTCCCATCCAGAGAGGCTAAGACCAACAAGATCGTTGCGATGCCTGCGACATAATTGGTCCATTCTAGTAGATGGATAACGCGGAGCAACTGAGCGACGATTGTGGCTCCAGGCAGCTGCGCAGTCAGACAAGATGGTTTCATGACGTATAATTGCATTCCGTATAGGCTGAAACTTATTGGTCACTTACTGTGGTGGATGGCCAAGTCGGAAGTGCGAGTATTCCAATACTCGGTGGAGCACCTCAATGCGACTATGGGGCAAGTCCAAAATCCTATGGCGTGCGGATTGCGAACAACATTGGCGACCGGATGAGCCACCACCCAACGAAAGCGGACCAAACAGGTGAGGGATGGCAAGCAGAAGACGTCGGTTACATGCATAAACCGCACAGAAGTGCACACGAAGTGTGAGCGGAAACAGTGTGTTGTTGACCGGAATCCCGGTTCATACACACGAGCTTGCGCGTAATGTAGCAACCGGTGAGTTGAATAATAAAAATCGTGCTTTACTGGACGGCGTTTTGGTAGATTATAGCCCATCTTAAGGTACAGGTTTTGACTAGAAAATCTCTCGATTTGCCTGAGTATCTGACAGTACCTCAGCAAAAACTGACTCAAATATTAACAACACATTTAATTCCATACTGCATCAGCTGTCATGGAGCGTAAACTGCCTCACCCTATCTGCTGCATACAGTCGGGGGGATAAGCGAAAATATGCTGCAACTGAGTTCCCCAATGTCCTATAAGATTTACTTCTCACACCGCCCCGATCCGCGTTTGTAGTACTTAACCTACCGGTTGCAGAACAGATGTAGCTGACCATAGTAACACTGTCCACCACCTAGTCTCCGGCACCCCTCGTATCTAGTTTAGACCTAAAACGCGGATTATTAAAAATGATTTCAGCGTTCGCACTCTGAAACAGAAAAGCCAGCATACAACCCTTGCGTGGCGTAAAACTCATTGAGTGTCCACGTTTACTGTATTTCACAGACGCGAATCCAAGACAGTAGTCAGCCTATCGAACTGTTAGCAAGTGCTCTGTCTACTCGATACTGGTTGTACACCTTGAGTGACCCTACGGTCGCCAGACTGAAGTAGATATATTCCTCAGTACGACAGTCACAGCCGCATTGTTCAAGCATGTTCCCGTTGCCAGTAGACCCTATGTCGTAAGCTTAACAGGTTCTGCTGAGGTCACCTCTGAATGCCAAACATTCATAACTCTACTAATTGTCTCTAGGTGACTGCGGTGAAGTCAGTGTTAAGGTAACCTTTTACTCGGATCTGACCACTCTCATTAGGTCGACATGTTGCTTTGACGTAGCCACTCTGGCCAGAGATATGAACCCCCAGGTCGGTCGAACCCCATTTAGTTGACAGGCCTGGAGTGGTACCCCACTGCCTGGATAATAGAGGGCGGCTGCAATATTTGAGAGCCAACCACAAGCTATTTTTATTCAGCACTAGATCCAGACATTGTGTGCGCCATTGCTACATTTCGTGCCCTCTTTCTCCGAAGTAGACTTAGTCCGTGACAGACCACATTGCAGTTAGCTTTAAATGGTGTGGCCCAATTCAGGAATGTAGTTCATATTGAGGAACATACTCGGGTTCAAATCCTGCGTTGCTACGTTGTTGTTGAGCGAAGACCTCACCTAACGCAACCGCTGACTTCTGATAAAGTGATCAGGCCATGGGTAAGTCATGCGTACTGAAAAAGGCCCAGAACACAAATGTAACGATTCTTACCCGGAAGACATTAACAAACACCGGATCGAAGTCCAGCAAACCATTCACGAGGCAGTTATTGCAGTATGCGACATGACGACTCATAAACAATATAAATAGGGTTTAAGAGAATCCTCCAGATCTGTTAGATGTCAGATACAACATTACTCATGGCGGTGCATAAAGGGTTTGCAGAGATGCCGGTAAGAAGCTGAAAAGAAGCGTGATTACCGATTGCGACGTCTGGCTAACGAAGAAAGCCAAGGGAATAGAAAGCACTCTGGATTCAGGGATTCCTAGCAGAAAATTCAAGCTTATGTGTAAATATGGTCCAGGGTACCTGTATGTCACAGAAACTATCAGGGAGAAGGATGACAGTCACCCATAATAAGTCTGGATGGTTAGAGCGATGGATAAAATACATTGAGGATAAATTCAGCTACTCTCCTGCTTCGATTACAAACACTCAAAACAGTCGGTAGATTTAGAACCACTCACAAAATCGAGGTGCGCAACTGCACTTCAGCTCTCAAACGTAATAAGGCTGCTGGCCCAGATGACCTCGAGTGGGTACATTTCAAAGAAGGTGGGAAGGCACAGCGCAGGTCATGACCCACTTACTTTAGCTAGTACGAAAAACGGAAAGCATCAATCTGCGCTTCGGTCACACGATAGAAGTTTCCGCATTCAACACAAGCTTCCGGAGGGCTTGTGAAAACCACAGCTTCACTTCAGTCACTACTACGATTCTGGTATATTTTATATTTCGTCAATTTACTGCAAGTTGGGAGGAAGACTTTAGAGAACAGGGAGGGTTTCCCTCAAGACGAATATACATTGATCAAATTTTCACTTTCTGCTATATCCTGTAACAGTCTGTTACGTACCACCGAATAATAAAAACAGCTTTTCTCGACCGTAAAAGTGCTGTCAACTCAACCGATCGCTCCACACTTTTAGAGCAACTTTGATGAAGATATGTACCTAACAGGTAAGCGAGTATGCAGTTGGAACTTTATTTCCATATATGGACTCAGGTTAAAAAGTTCGATGGACTGTCTAACAGTTTAAGCATTAAGAGTGGCGTGCATCAAGGCTGCCAACATTAACCGACTTTGTCCTTGACGAAATAATGGATGACAGTCTTCCGGATTCACAAGATATCGGCGTGGTCCTCCTGTCTGGTGGGCGGCTGACTGACCTTGATCGTGCTGAAGGGGAGGTTTCGTTGTTTGACAATTTTCAAGCGGTATAGACAATGTTACATGCCACTTCACGCTCTGCAAAATACTCTACAACTTCAAAATGCAAAGTATACCCATAAAATTACCACGATTATGTAGATTTCACATTGTATAAATAATTTACAGCAGCTGCCGACCGGTTAGTGTGATTAAGAAGTTGGATTAGCAGCGGCATAGCAATGAGGAATGAGATGGAAATTCGTGTTGCCAAGGCGAGAGAGGTATTCCAGAATCCAGAGCAACTCTACCGACAGACAGGCATATTTTTGAGGTTTAAGGGTCAAGTATATAAGATGGCTAGGAGGAATGTGCTACTCTACGGTTATGAAACGAGGCCGCTCGGGTTAGAAGACGTGAACCGTCTTCAGGTATGTGATCGTCGAAGTTTGCGCTCGGTCGCTCGCGTCGAGTGGCAAGAAAGGGTAAGCAATGAGAAGGTTAAGAAGCGAGTAGTTGGCAGTGATTGTCAAACGAATTTCGTCCAATCTTTACACAGACCTAAATGGTTGAGCCATGTACTAATGATGCCAGCGAGTCGTCTGGCACATCGAACACTTATCTAGGCATACGCTGCAGCTCAGTGGCATAAGGTGAGTTGGACAGATGACCTGACCTGAAGAAATGAAGTTGTTCATCAGGGGGTTATCCAGTATAGATCGGGTTCGTTTCCCGGGTTACGGTCTTCGGGACTCACAGAGTCGGCGACTGAGATAGCCGATAATTGGTTTAGTGGCGTGAATGTTACTACTGCTTAGCCGAGTTGTCTGTGAAGTAAGCGCACTTAATGACGTGCAGCAGTGACGATCGTAAGGAAGGTGTCTTGCTGATGACTTCTCACTTTACAGTTCGATTGTTCGTTTGTAAAGTATGGACACCTTAATTTCGAGCAGTTTTGAGTATGAGCGGTTGCTTTTAGTAGTTAAATAACCCCCCTTCAAAGTTTTCCTTCAACCGTCCTGGTTTGTATTTTCACTCACAGTTGTATCAGAGAAGACCACTGATGTATTGCTAACTTTGAGGTTGATTGTGATAGAGCTGGTATACAAACTAGTGACGGGTCCGCCATTACTCCAGAACAGATTGAGAGTATTTTCTACAAGCAGGCAACCACCACTGAAGTGGAAAGCAATAGATTCGATTTGCTTCAGTCTCATCAGCACTACGCATAAAGAAGAAATGAACCCATGACCTGCAGGTGCACGGTCAGTCGGTCAACCATTCAGTTTGCATGGTCTGCAGTGAGTGGGACACAAACTCCGCATACCAACTGAGCGTTTAATGCAATCTCGTTGCTTACTGACAATTTCAACAACTGATTGAAATTGCGAGGTACTCAAGTATCGACGTAGTCATAAACAAAGAAAGTTTAATGAGTAGAGTAGATGGGTGGTGTCTGCCCAATTTGGGTCTTTGTATGCACTTTGACGGATAAAAACGCTACTCGAGACGGCAATGTCGCGCGGTCAACGGGGTGTCTGTAGTCTTAACATTTTAGGTTTTCCCGCTTATCTTTGTTTTATAGATTTCTATGCTTTGTGGTCAATTCTTTTTTTAAGGTTACTTTACGTCGCCTTTGAGGTGAGCGGCGCTTGAGCTACCGTACCTTTTGATCAGATTTATGGCCGTGTTATGCCTAACAGTGTAGGGGGTCTCGTACACTTAACGTTCTGATATAATTTCAATATGATTTTAGCCAATACACCGATCTGCCAATCACCCATCAGGTACTATATCGTCAATTACTCGGCGAAATGAGTGAACGTCACGCGGTTCCTGATCGGAAATCAGTTAGTCATGCATTAATTAATAAGAAAATATATTTGTAACTACAAACGTTCTGTTATCTGATAGAAAATAGCGAGCATTCTAGCGGTAACCGCTTGCGCTCCGTAGGACGGAAAAAGAGACATAAAGTGGAGTGATTACCTCCATTCTTTTGGGGGTACATATACTATCGTCGGTTTAATTCTAAGGCCAACTAGTGACACAAGTTGAAACGCAATAGACAACCGGTAACGGTGTTGTCCACTAGTTTTCTTGAAATGAGCCATTCTTTTCAGATGATGTTCCGTCAGCTAATAGTCTCATTCTTGATCAACGCTGAATCAAAGCTGTACGACGGCTCGGTGCAGATTGCAACAATGATTCATTACTTGGAACAGTCAACTCCCTCAAGGAACCCAACCGTAGTAACGAGCTGAATGAGTTATCACTTCATGAACCGACTATCAGCACACGCTGTGTTGAGTTGGCGGCATATTTTTCACAGAAGAATAAAAAAACCGAATGGTTAGAGTATTTAATACTTCATTAGCCACAATTAAGTCATGGTTATCATCCAGGCCGAATGACGGGACTGTGCAGTATGAGAGGAAGAAGACGAAGGACCAAGCAACACATTAGACACCGTGTTTTGAAGGACAAGCATGCAATTAAAAGAGATTTAACTTTGAAAATGGAATCTGAAACTTAAGGCAAATTCGCTATATTAAGTAGCCTTCCGGGTACATAACGGTAGCTCACGAGTCAATGTAGACTATAACAAATAACACATTTAGGGGTCATGACTCATTCGACTGAGTACGATTGACGGTATCTGATTCAGATTAACTTGTCACGGTGACCCTAGCCAAAGGACACCTGCGCTTAACCATCACCATCATCATAACACCCAAGAGCCTGACCACAAGGTACTGTGGCTCGGGCCCCCGCTTACTACAATGGATGTGGAATATTTTAGAACAAAACGTTACTAAGAATATTAAAAATTAGTGAAGGAAGACTAGGCAGAAGAACTAAAAATGGTGGGGATGCAGGTACGCTATTGGCTGCAGCACACCGCCACCTCGGATAACGTTTCTAACCAGCAATTTGAGTGACCACGAGGATGCCAGCCAGGCAGACAACACCTAACCACTTTGCTCAGTGAAGTCGGGGTCTTCATATATCGTGACCGCGGTGTTGTTTGGATACCACGCGGTTTTAACTCATTGATGATGGTCTCGGTATATAATGCTTGGTACGACAAACGCCCAACTGGCATACGGAGTACATGACCCAACCATCGTAGGCTGTGCAACGAAATTAGTTGACCAAGTGATAGCGCATCCCCAGCGTTCCAAAATGCGCGCCGGTGAACGGCTGTCTCACTAGCGCGATCGATCCGCTTAGTGTGGGCTAAGTGGTGAAGAAAACGATGGTCAAACACAGCAAGTCAGTTGATATTAGACCATGTTTCTGAACTACAAAGTAAAAAAGAACGTACATAAGCACCATATACCCCCTTCTCAGCGAGAACCGAACGTATCGGATCTTCGGTTGTCCGGAGGTGAGCTTAGACGGAAAACGGTGCTAGAATCGTAGACTCGCGTCTCCGACATGCAGCACATATCAAGCTCCAGATTGAGACAGTAATTGCCAGAACAGCTTCCTGACCGATCTGTCGCAGTGCGGACGTTGAGGGTGCCAACGTTTGCCAGTTGTTTTGACCTCAGAAAACAATTATCATTAGACGGCACATGGAAGGCAGAAAACTTGGGGAGCAAAATGGAAGGAGAAAGTCGTGATGGATGAGTAATGTCACTGCCGAGGAAAAGATAACTTCTGACACCTCCCTGTCGTTTATGCCGCGGAAGGGGGCTGACATGAGGGACACCACCCCGAGTCTCTGAGGTCAGTAGTGCGGCATACAATCCTATGGATGCGTCTGCTTTTCGTTCAACTGCTCCGTTTAGGTCTGTCTGACAAGGTTACACTTGGAAGAACCGAAGTCCTGGTCAGCATAGACCACCGGATCAAAACAGCACGTGAGCTCGACCACCACGTGTCAAGGTAGCAGTATACGTCGGGTTAACCATCACCACAACTGGCTTGAAATGTACCACTCGTGGCTCCACTCACACACCACGTATACAGTGTAAACCCGAAAGAGTTGGACCAACAAATGTATGAATGACGCGATTGTTTCCAGCCGGCGAACCATAGCTAATCAATTGGTAGACTAGCACGAAACTGAAACCCTTACCTCTCTGACAATAAACAGAGGGACTCCAATGGTAAGACCTAAATTGGAAATGTAATGCAAGAAGTGGCTCAATATACGAGTACATGTTAGTGCACCCTCGAGAGGATGTTGTGGGAAGGTAAAATTCAAGGTTGGACTGGACGAAAACACAAAACACTCACTACACAGTACATCAAAAAAGCTTAAAGGGAAGGTAGAAGGTCACAGACATCCAACTTTCTGAGAAGTGAAACGGACAAGTTGCCAAACTATAGTGATCTTTAATCAATGCGAACACGAAAAAGTGGATATAACCTACTTGAACCCAACGTACTTTTTGTGCCGTCACCCATGGTGTACTATAAGTACGTCGGTGACCTACTAATCCCAAACAGCCAGCGCATTCGCAGCCCCACATATCGTAATGTCATACAGTAATATCATTAAGATCTATGACGCCCAGGGTTTCCTTACGTACCGCGCGCTTCCGTTCGCAGCCCGGCAACTGCTGCTCATTGAAGCCGCGGACGCCCGTCCGAATACTTATCCAGACCGTCAGGTTCAATGTCAAATCTTCCCAGCATCCAAAATAAATATTGCAACGTGAAAGACTTATCTGGATAATGTCCTGGTACCTCCGCACTTGACCACCAGGAGTTCGCCTACCCGATTTCACCTGCCCGTGCGGCAGCTACTTCGGAATACGGTCATCGCTCACCCGACTCATGTGGCCTAGCCAACGGAGCTGATTCAGCATCACTAGGGCTTCTATCCCGCCCACGTACGCTCGCTACAGTACCTCAGCACTCGAAACCATGTCCGACCATCGAATACCCAAGATGCGCCTTAGACATTGCTATCCACAGATGTCTTCACTGATGCAAATTTCAGGTGCAGGGGCGTAAACAGCACCTCCGCCGGGAGAAGGATGAAAGAAAGAAAATGTCTTGCCTACGTTGGTATCCAATCCAAACTTGGACGCCACGGTCACGAAAGCCGTAGCCAGTCACTGAAGTTTGTTTTCATTGTGCGCATTATCGCCTGCGAACCTGCCAACTTGGGGCAGCGAAACGTCGAATAACTGGTACGCACCCTCAACCCCGTCCTCTGCCAAGTTCATGCGCTGAGTATAACCACAGACTTGCGCCACTAAACTTGCGGCACCCGGTGCGGCCCAAGTGAAAGGTTAGTATTCAACCTCAAGTAGAACTGCAGCGATGGCGTTAAAATGGGTTTCAGTCAACACTAGAATAAATGGCTGGCTACAAAAACAACGAATGAGTAACGTCAGTACCAGCAAACTGTCTTGGTTTAAAGAAGTGGGATTGTATATGTCAGTCAGGTTGAACGGTTAAAGCTTACACATTTGAATTACACTGGCGTTAATTAATTCAGGAACACATGGTGCAGCGGTCAGCCTTGGCACATGCACTACTGGCAAGCCGAATGTTATGAGTTATGCGTACAGTGTGGACGTGAGTGTAGGTTGGATGAGTGGTAAGCGTTCAACGCTACTAGAATCGAACACACAAAATAAAGAATGTCATAATGACAGCCTCTGAGTTTCACACATCTGCATACTGATAAACAATGCTGGACAATGAAGATAATGTGGCCAACCAGTAAAACGATCGGAAAAACTGGACAGGAAACACCTACGAAGTCGTAGACGCTGGGCTAGTTGGCGGAGACCGGGTTGGAACCAGCTTGTGCAGTCTAACGGCTGTGCCTATGCCTCGTACAACCACGCCGGTTTCACCCTCAAGGTCAAAATGAAGTTGATACCTGCACAAAAAACAGACAACGGAAATAAGTGAACTGAAAAGAATGAACATTTGGTGCTACGAGATTGTGTCAGTCAGTAAGTCGCCTGTGGATGTATCTTAACGAAGACTTATCCAGTCATATCCACTAAGGTAGATTGTTGCAGATTACCAGAAAAATAAGTTTCGTTGAACCTTCAGACACTGATCATAGTTTGTATCAAATATGAAACGTGACAATAAGAGCTTTTGGCGAAGTAAACATGCAATATAATCCATCGTAAATCAAACATTTTATTGGGACCCATGACTCATCAGCTACGGTGTCAACAGTGTCAATGGTGGAGAGGAGTTTATTAGGAATCTAGTCAGCATTGCGGAAACGAATGTCAACCAAACACCGATCCACTTTGGCAGGAGCTTCCTGTCGAGTGCATATGTGCCCGCGAGGCCATGCTAAGATGTCGTGAAACGAGATTCCAGATGAAAGCAAAATCCCGAGTATTCACACATGGAAGGGAGTGTAATGTTAATTTACATAAATTACCCGGGAAGGACGGGGCGATTGAGCTTACCCAATGACGGAATTCCCACCCAAATTGAGCACCTTCACGCCCATCTTCCGTTGTAATTCGCCTTTATAAAACGAAAAAATACTCATCTCAAAATGGTGCACAATCAAAATAGAAAAACAAAAATGTGCAAAAAGTCGAACTGGTAGTAAACCATTTTATCATTCCGTTCGCTTGCTGAATGTGCGTGTACAGGCCGACAGTTCGTTCAAATGGTGTAAACTGTTTATAAGAATACCAGCAGACAGTAAGGTGATCGGCTATAATGAAATGGACTTAGGTCATAAAGCACTGTTCATTCGAAAAGACAGGCATTATAAATCACTCACATTACTCTTTAGATGTGTATGTCTAATTGGAGTAAGAGAATTGCTTGATGAAACTAATCACACAGAATTAATTACACTGGAATAAGTCGATTAATTCAGTGGTAAAATACTGGACATTTCGTGTCAAATGACGTACTGGATCACATTGTTGCTGTTTTATGCGGTAACTCACATCAGGATTAGGTATGGTCTCGCACAAAAGGAAACGAACAAAAATATGTTAAATTACCCAAACATACGCCACTGATATGGGATCTGTGTCACACTCGTATGAATGTGATTATACCACCAGGACGATGTGTTAATTCAGTGAACGCAAGCCACAGGCATGGCTCTGTGTCGTGTAATCATGTGGTCACTCAGCTGCTACCGAAGAAGTACCAGATGACACAATGACACAGGAGAATCCCACCCCCATTCGACGAAACTGACGAAAGTACACCCCGCTAGGCACGGAGATGTTCAGATTAATTTCTTTGAAGATCTAGTGTCTGATGCTCTCGTTGTTCATACGGCTATTCCCCCAATCACCAACTGTGTGTAGGCAGGGAATCACGGGGAGATAATCAGCAAACAACTCCTATTCAAATAGGCAAGAATTATTCAGGACACAGAGTGTACCCATTCTTTTGGAGAAGGGATTCTCATCATTACAGACAAAACAGGTTAATAAACGTCATTCCGAACTTCGAAAAGTGAGCAGTGATTGCGATAGAAAACATCACACATACTATAATCGAGAGTAAGCATAAGGAAAGGTTTCTACCAATGTTAGATTAGTATTGTGCACCTTCGTGAACTAAAGCAAATGTCATGCAAACAAACTGACACCGCTTTGTTTAAGGCGATTCGGGCTAACTACTTGCAGTCGCATATAAGAGTGAGTGCATCGATATAACCAAATGTAAGAAGTTTGTCACTTGGGTGAATAACAGGAGAATAGTTAACTCTGAAGCCGTCTCTTCCCTATGGCGAGGTTAAAGAGGAGATTGACAGAAACCTTATCAAAAACTCCTGGCGTTTGCAAATGGGTTTGCTAGTGCCCAGCAGTTCGTAAGTTGTCCAAACGTTGACGGAAGCACGACTGAGAATGATAGCTAAATGACGAATGAACGGCTACGAAACTATTGAGTAAGCTCAAGAAACTATTAAAAATGCTTGGTAAAGTAGTCAGTAGAGTGCACGTGATGACGTTTCAGTCCACTCCACCACCGGAGCCAGTGTAATCTGGAAATCCGAAGAAAGCTAATTCCCACAGAATGATAATTACTATTTGTCTCTACTGGAAGATTCGGTGTACAAATAAGGGTTTAGCAAAATACAACACTAGCAAGACAGAAAACGTACCACTCAAACGACTGAACAACCGTTGCCGAGCTTCATTCGACGCTCTCGAGGTGCGAATCTTTTCAATCCACTGATGCTCTGGATCATCATTCATGACAAGTTCCTGAATGAAGCCAATCAGAAAATCGATCGCATATCCATTAGGAACACCGCAGCCTGAAAAACCACAGATAATGGAATTTTGAAAAATGACCCGAAATGATGTTTGAACAAACCCTGAACTGTAGTCATCTATACGCACTAATCGTTCAAATAAACGAATATGAATAACGAAACAACGAGTTACTTGAATAGACCTTAAATATGGTAATAACATAGTCGATCGTATCTGAACACTTCCACTATCTTCATAGGATGGTCAGGTTTACGTGTAACGCTAATCCCGAAGGTTACACTGACTACAACTTCGACCCTGTCAGATATAATCAAACCAGAGAAGCCACACAGAACCAGCTGCTTCATAGTGCGCTACATTACGGTCCCCATGGAAAAACTAGATAATTAGACACGTCACAACATAATAGGGCTTACAGATGCGGTGAAAAATTGCGCGCAGAAGCCATCACAATCAAACACCTACGTCTTAAACAATGCACCATCGGGCCATGCAATCTTTTCATTGTCAAGAGATTCACAACCACGAGATGGCATCTCTAAAAATAGTCCCCCCCATTTGGTATCGTACACGAACGTAAAGTTTCAGAAGTTACCGTTCTACCGATAAGGGCATTATTCATCCACTACCACTCTTCCCTTCTATTTTGACTACAAATTTGTTTGCATTCTCTGTACTTTCGGGAGATAACTGTTTACTGAAGCGAGAAAACTTCATAAACATTAGCATTTTCAATGCTTCCACCATCTGACATATTGGTCAGTAAACTGGTGTGCTAAGTAATCAAGCAAGTCTGGAGCTTGGTGTCTGCTGTATGCCAGAGACGCGGATTTACGATTCTAGCACTTCTGTTCACTTGATCTAAACTCTAACTGACGATCCAGGCGCTTCTGCTTCAGGATTTCCGGTGACGTTGAAGATGAATCTCATGGTCAAGCCGGAGTGCAAAGTGCCCTGGGTTCCAAAGCAACATAACAGTTGCTCGATTGGATTCCGGTGAAAAGTCACCTGGGAGCCGACGAGTTCGAAACATCGGCTGATCTGGCAATGCAAATAACAAAAGCGCTTTGTATTCAATATATCGGTGTACGTACAAACATACATTTGTACGACTGCTACCAAAATTGCGTTGTAGGACACCATCGTTCGAAACAGGCTAAATACTCCGAAGTCATCATGCCGAGCGTATATTGAACACTTAACTTGGTCGGCTCTGTCCAGGGAAGCAGGCACTGGAAATGATGAAAGACTGGAACAGACGTGCGCACCTCACGATTTCTATCTTTAGAGTAGCCAATTTCAACACAAGAAGAAGCGTCGTGTAATACAAAGACCGTCCTGTGCATTTCAGACATGCATACACATTGATCATGCAGCAGTCAGTTACAGGTAACGCTGCCATTTTAGAGCATTCACCCGAACTCCGATCACGCAATGGTACGTGCCCGATCCGATTTATTAGTTGCTTGAACATCACACAATCGTAAACCGAAAATGATAAACGAACATTCAAGAGAGAAAAACAGGAAGTGTTTGCAGCCGCGAACAAATTACCCAGTTCGAGTCATACAAGAGGATCTAAGGAACACTAAAGAAACAAGTATTAGCAAATACGGAAACTTTCTATCAACAGTTACGTTCCGAAGAGGCAGTGCAGTTGCGACAAAACTAGATCAATATCACGTCAATATGCTCTGTAAAAAGACGTCGCTTGATTCCACCTGGATCAAAGCAGGATCATGACCAGCAAAATCTCAAAGGAAACTTGAATAAAAGCTTCCACAAAATCCATCAGCATCCCTTGGTCGTACAGTCGAAAGGTACTGAGCAAACATCTTATCTGAGGACATCAAACAACTATTTCTCCCATTCGCGATGGTGCTGGCCACCAAATCAACGCACATGAGACCAAATTCGAAACGAACTGTTCTCTCATGAACAACCACCTTTGCCAACTTGACCGGCTGGTTAGACCATTTTGAGGAGCAGTTCATCAAACCACATGGACAACTGAACTCGAATGGTCACTTTTTGCTTTTCGGTCGGTCCCCCATCAGAAACAGAAGTGTCCATGGGGTTTAAGTTAGTGAAGCGCAGTAGGGTAATTTGACCTGATCTCTTTCTCTTTTCAAGAATAACGAAGGGCTGGTGTCAAAACTGATAAAACCCCTTCAGACGATTTCGGAGACTGAGGACGTATTGCGTGAGTGGTACACATCAACAACCAGTTTACCTTTTCAAATAGGAGTCGGAAGTCCATGTGACAATTACAGAGGCATCAGTCTAGTACCCGTTTCTACCGATAGATAGATGAGACGTAACCTGGTCGCCGATCACTTGGCTTGGCTCTGGTAGCGGTAAAGTCAGATCCAACTGTCAAGGTGGAATGAAGATCGTGATGAATAGTAGAGAGCAAAAACCTTCTTGACTTCGGTCAAAATTTATCAACAAGGACTAGAAGAGTGTTTGGTTGTCATATCTGCAGACATCCAGAGAGGAAAGTAACCAAGCTACCAAAAATGTCATGTACAGCGTCCGAGAGAGACGATACACTGAGACGAACGGTACTTTTTTGTGCAGGTAATGCGTACCTACGTCGACTTACTCCGGCCAATCCGCATGAAGTATTAGATCATTTCGGAGCGGCCAACTTGATAATGAAAAACAGCTGAAACTAAAGATGATGAGATTGGTGACCAAATCGGTGGCGCGATTATTCGAACAAGCGGTGGAATATCCCAACGCAGTGATAAGATATATCAAAGCCCACAACAAGTGGACTGCGGAAAACATGCGCAACAAAATCGGACCGACGGACGAGGGGTGGCAGGCAAAAAACCCACCGTGGAAGACGTCAGCCACACACAAACTAGGCAGAAGTGTACACGACCTGCGAGTGGAAGCCGCCACTGTGTTGTGTACTGTAATTCCAGTTCACAAGCACCAGCTTGCGCGCGGAGTAGGAAGTACAAGTTGAGGAATAAAGATCGTACTTCATTTAACGACTTTCTGCTGAAAGATGGTTACGCGATACCACTTCATAATTAACTCGGTGGCCACTCAAGGGAAACCTTTAAGTACGAAAGACAGTGCACAACAATCAATTCGATTAGGGAACATTTATGAAGTAATAGTCTCCCCAAGAAAAGCGTCAGTTTGGCGAAATCAGTGAAAACAGATAAAGAAAATTGTACAATAGGCTTGCTTGAAGCCACCACATAGAAAACTAATTATGAGAAGCTGAGTGAAATTTCCGAAGCTAATTCGTGAAAGGCGACGATAAATGAGCTGATACTTGTAAACAACTGACGGGTAACTGAGTGTCAGACAAGGCATGTACATCGTAGGAATTCAGTAGTCTGAACAACCAATAAGAGAACGATAGATATGGGGGATTATTACAAGACACCCTTTAGATTTGTCAGACAGGTGTACCTCATCAGAGGTGTACGTTATCACCGAAACGAGTTTTGTAGTCGTTACTAAAACTTCCAATTTTCAGACAGCTCTTTCCACCGCACTGTTCAGTTTACAAAGACGTATTTCCTTACACTGATGTTGAACAACTTCTTCGTAATTATGTATGGAGCTGATAAATTCTATTGCATCAGACATATAGTGTGCCCCGAGCCAACTACACTCAGCAATGACTACTACGAAATGGATCAGCCATCATTTTAGTAATCGGCTGTAGGTATTTCGGGAAACGGTGACAGCGTTCAACAGCACCAGGCTTTTGTTTCAACTCACATTTGACAGTGTTTCAAAAAGTAGTTCTTTTTGAAACCCTCCGCCACTAACACAACATTCTGAAGACTACCCTCGTAACGCCAGTTTCAGTCAACGATGAAGAAACATTCAAAATTTCGGCGTTAGTCAAAGAGACCCGCCATCGAGGAAATTCTTTTACAAATTGACTATTTACTGTGCAGTCATGGATTACAACGACTTTAAAAGGTTCATAATGTGTTGCTAACGGCTATACGACAGATGGAAGTCACCTGGAAGGAACACGTCACAGTATCAGCGCACAGAGATGTTAACATATTTAATGCTACCGTAATCTACCTATATATATATATATATATATATATATATATATATGGCTGTGTCTAACAAGAACGGTCGATATGCTTTATATGACGCTGAGCAACCGTCAGCGGAGTCCGGCTCGAATGAAGCAAGGGTTGATGAGTTCCCTGATTAGATCACAAAGAAAAGCTTGTTCACTGGCAACTTCCGAGAGACATCACAAAGCTGAATTGACACCGTCTACCTCAAACAATATCAAATGATCGAAATTTTGATGCCACCGTCTCGTTTATCACCTGACTGTCACCTGGGAGCTAGCGCTCGACTACCTCAAGCTACTGTCAAGAAAAAGGGGCGTTGTTTTATTTTGTTCCCCAACCAACGACGATGGACTTGAGTCTCCTGATGTTGCTAGTTAAGCCGTAATAAATAAGCAAAACTGGTACGAGATGCTAATATAAGGGGACCGGATAATCTCGTTAAATAATCCAATGACACCGGGTGAACTCCCAGTTTACGAATTAGGGAATACATTACCACATTGAGGCTAACGGCAGAACGAACAGTCGTAAACAGTGGACGGTGGTACTGTTACGGTGGATTCATGGTAGCAGCCGGGTTTGCTATAACATCCCCCACAAGCACACTGACTGTACTACGATCCAGCGCAGGTTGTTCTGTGATAAAAGGGTTCAAGGTACATGAGCTCCTGGAAAACGTGACGTTTCTATCGCGTAAAAACATTTTTGGACTCTGCAAAGTTCAATGATAAGCATCGGTACTAACAGGTGCAAAAAGTTCACCGAACACCTTGAGCGGTTTGACCACACTTGGAAGGAATTTGAACTGATTTCATTACTGGCCCTTGGAAGCAAGAAACAAGCACTGAAAAAAACAGTAGTCTTTCATTATCTGGTTGAACGGATCTACCATCCAAAATCGTTGTACTTGGTGGCACATCAAACCGCTGGACAATTTCGGTGTACTGGAAGCTGAGGTATAGTAAGAGCCGAGCGACTTTTGCATTCAATATTTGAGTTTGCACAGTCTTATATAGTTAGGTCATGTACTTATGATGCCAGTCAGTCGTCTGTCACAGCGAACAGTCTCCGTCGATAATGCGATCAACTAGCACAAAATGCGAGTTGGGCCGACTTGGTCTAGAAAAGTGAAGTCGTACACCAAAGGATTAGTCACCGCCGGTCGGATTCGGCTCCCAGACCAAGGTCCTCGCGACAGGTGCTTCACATTGACAAACACCCCCCTAGCCCTAGAAATACACGATTCTGTTCCATTTGCTACACCCTCATCGTTGCTGATTAAGCTTCCCAGGTATAGAAAAGCGGTCAACAATCTGATTGGCTTTATCATCCAACATTGAAACTACGTAATCACAGCAATCCTGCAGAATCATTGCATTTTGAGGCTCCAAAGCGCATTCCGAAGTACTTAGCATAACGGGAAATAGCCTCTAGCGTTGTTTGTCCTGCTTGGAGAGTGTCAAACAACTTGTCACCAACACAGTCAATATCAGTCAGTCATCCACACCCTCGTGGGTGCGTTCGATCGACTCTAAAAGTGTAGATCGATTCACCAAATCGAACGCACCTCTAGAGTTCAGAAATATGGCAATTGTTGACCGGCGATACACACGACGCTGCTCCAAAATGTGACGAAGTGTGATCTACATATCTCCGTCCAGAGCAAAACTCTGCCTGTTCTTCCTTAATGTTAACTCCCCGAACTACAATGAGTGGATGAATTCTAATGGATGGCAGAGCCCTAGTAATGGCCGGGGTCAAACTAATCCCCCTATGTTTTCCACAAGAACCCCTGACATCTTTCTTGAATATGAAAACTACCATTGAGTGACCTCGGCATGAAGGGGTGTTCTCCATCATCCACACAAATTGAACCAAATGAGTCAATGTCTCTACTAAGGACTCCCACTTTCTCTGAAAAGTGCCTGCACGAGATCATGTGGGATAGAAACCCTATTACGTTGGAGCTGAAATGTAAATGCGAACCTCAATCTCCTTGGGTGGTTCCAAATCTACCGACTAAGGTGCTACATAACAAGTTTGCGGCGGGAACGCAGAAGGAGCTGGAGGTCAGCTAAACTGATCTTCGAAGTGTTCCGCCCACCACCCTAACCTTCTGGACTCATTATAAATGAGTATGCCATCTGTCTCGCTGATAGCTTCACTTGCAGACGGTCGCCTAAAACCAGCTTAAAGACTTTGCCGGTGTTCCCCGAGGCAGAAGTGGCCTCCATTTCCCAGACCTTCTCCACCAGCCAAGTCTCACGGTCGGCCTTTAGGCTATGTTTCAGTTTCTCACGGGTATCCCTCCTAGGCTTGTTATATGAACTATCAGAGGGAATGTTCCGTCTAGCTTCTAATAACTCCAGTGATTTCTCCGAGATGCAATGTCTGTTCAAACCATGTACCCCGATTCAGACAAAGCAGGCGCCAGGTTTAACAATGACGTGCACGATGCCTTAAACTAGCTTGTGCTCAGTACACAGCTCTAACAATCGCCCGCCATTATCTGAGCGATGTGATGCTATCCAAAACCTGCCACCTAGACGAGATTCAGCCTTACCAAGATAGCCGACTTGGGCATTCGTATCTCCGACCAAAACGACTATATCGGAGTCACGTGTAAACCGAAGGTGAGCTCCCATATCCCAGTAAAACGCACCCTTCACACCGGCGTCACTGCAGTCGGTAGGAGAGTAAGCAGATACAAAGAAAAGATTTCCGAAAGTTTTGTGTCTAGAGCTGGGTTTAACAGAACATGCCAGGCGGACGACATAACCTACTATTGGCAGAAATGACATCTACCAGTGCGGCTTCAGCCGTCGTACTGAGGACTATACCTACTCCAGCCCGACTGGTAACGGCAGCCGTAGAGTCGCCCTAAGTGCATATCCATTGTCGGATAAACAATGTGGGTGCTATTAGTTCCATATGTCGACTACCGTCCTGGATTCTAGTCGCTGAGATACGGCAACCATCGACATTTAAGCCACCTAACTTTTGTGCGAGAGCGGCCTGCTGACCTATCTGTATTGGCGTGCCAACGTTGAAGGCAAGTATAGTAAGTCGCACTCTAAGTCTAAGCAAAGGAAGAAGAAGGCCTGGAGTTGAATGGCAAGAAATGGAGCTTACCGGCTCAGTGTTAACACGATTAGCTGTATCTGGTGTGGGACCTGTGGAGTAATTATCAGAAATGAAGTTCGGGGGGGCCTGAGAGCTAAACTTGAGAGTAAAGGGGGGAATAACAGTAGCAGAATTTCAGTTATCCAGTCTGCTGTATACAGCAGATAGGGCGATCCCATTTATACTGTGAAACGGCCGATGGAGTATGGAACTGGTGGTGTTCTGATTATTCATGTTCAGACCTTGACAGAGGAACGATTAGGGTTCTCAATCAAAGTTTTTAGCTCAAAAACCTGCACCGCAAGGCAGCGGGTGGGCGATAGTGTACCAGAACTGGTACATTATTCTGGAAAATATACCACCCTACATCCAACCCCCAAACTGGAGGACCGGAAAACTGTAGTTTGTCAGACTTCCACTTATTGGCCTGTCTGTTATCAGTAACTCTGTTGGTGTGGTCACCATACCGTCCAGTTTAGCCCAATACGTCATCGAGATGAGCAAGCCGTCACTCCGCGTCAAGGTCCAGTCTCGTTGTAACGGATTTAGGTGCAAAGCTACTGCTTCCTGTGAGACGAACGGGCAAAGTGTTGCGGTTCTCTCACGAATGTCCTATATAACGCCAGGAAAGTGAGGAATACAATGGCAGTCATGTGCAGCACGTCCGCTAACAACATCCCTTAAAAACAGCCCAAATTAAAATTGGCCATGCACCAACATTACGTAACTTTTTGCAAAAGCCCATTCCAAAAAGTGGAAAGAGCCATTGATAAGCACCAATTACGAGATTTGTTGTGTTTGTTTGCATACTGAGTACTGATTTAAAACCACTGAACAAAGGGTTAATAAAAAGAATAGGTGAACGAAAACAGGGGAGAAACAAGACCAACCAAGCGGTAACTTTAGGGTTTCCAAAACTGTCGCGGTACGATACGAAGGTCACAAATAGCTGATGCCGACAAAATAACAGTAACAAGAGGAAAAAGACGTCTTTTACAACTAACACAGCAACCGACTAAATAATACCGTTAGCATAGCATCATCTAGGAGATGACCATCAGGAAACAGCCCCACATACTTTTGGCCATAATCAGCTGGGACGTCTGTTGGGACGTTATCAACGATAACGATAATTTACGGTCTCACTGGAAAATACCAGTCGTATGCGCAGTGACAGACTATTACGACATCCGGAGCTAGATAATGATGGTTAGGCTTAAGGGCGAACCTGTCGGTAAAAAGAGACCATCATCATCCTAACTTTGGGACCACAGTTTGTTCTACATACATGTGCTAGTCGGACGAGGTGAGCCGCGCAAGTAATGCAGAGGATCAGAAGCCACTGAGTGAGGCCATCCACTGTCACACCTATCGGTTAGCCTGATTCCCTCGAGGCTGCACTGCACATCGGCTGTCAAGGAAAGAGCCACCCGTATTGCAGTACAATCCACTCTTGACAACATACATGCGCCATGGTTCGAGCAACTACGGCGGATAATAAGAACACGGGTGCCACCAAATTTCTATTGACCAACGTGACCCGAATGCCCCTGTAGGATGATGATCCTATCCGATCGCTTAATACGATAGGCTATCAAGAAGACCAACTAAATACGTCGCATGTAGAATGCTGAACAGAACACGTGAGACCTCATATAATTTTTGATATGAGGGAGAATGACAACTTGCTGCGTGAAACTACCCGGTTTAAGATCAGGAATCACAGAAGCATCTTTGAGCATGGATTAATTCAATTGTTTTGCCCTGTCATTCCAATCGAAACCATCACGTAAGCAAAATCTTCCGCGAGGACTTAGCGGTGTGCGTTTTGTCAACATAACCGCGCTGAAAGTAAAACCAAAGCTACGTGGTCGGGAATTATCATGTGAATGAAAGCGGCCCTCAAGAAATTTGGAGCGACTGAAACAAGACAATCCTTGAGGAATGTCGCCACCAAGACCCCCCTCAGAACCAAAATGATCATGAGGGACCCGCAGCCACCTGGGATAAGTCTTCAATATTCAACACGACGGCCAGCCATTCAGTTATTTCGGACTCACTATTCTATAATGGTTCTGGGGGAAATCAACATGTATAGGATGCCACGGGTTGCTGTGGCAGTAACATTTTCAAAAGATTTACGTTTTGGTTGGAAATGAGGCGTACCTCAACTTGGAAACATTGGCAAGGCTGTTGATATAGGTGCTACATTCCGAGGTTCACTGCCGTGATTTGTGCATGAATCTTCTGTTAAACTCAGACTGTAGCCCCAAACGCTTATAGTTTTGGCAGAATTAGCCAGAATGAAAGAGAAGAGTTTCCACAAACTTCCCTGTGATGTACTCCTTAGGCTCTACCGCACGTTCCGACCACAATATATCACACAATTACCAAACTCGCGTTGTGCTATCATAACCTTTTCACGATTTGAGTTGTGAACACTCCCAGCGACAAGAAGTTCAGGATCAAGTGATCGGTTAACAAGAGAATGATGGGGACACAAGAAAAAGACTTGAATTATGTACGCTCAGTTTAGGCTTTATGGCGAACTGTCTGATAGTCTCAGCAGCAGAAGCGGCGTACATCAAAACTGCCCCAATTCACCATTTTTGTTCAATTTTGTCATAGACGGAGTAATAAAAGTACTCGCAAGATGACGGCGTGGACCTCCCTACCTGGTGGAAGACTGACTGATGTTCATTACGCTGATAACAAGGTATTGCTGTTTGACACTTTCCAAGCAGCACAAACAACGCTAGATGCTATTTCGTATTCTGCCCAATGCTTCGGAATGCACTTTGCAGCCTTAAAATGCAAAGTACTTCTGCAGGGTTGCTGTGATTACGTAGTTTCAATGTTGGATGATAAAGCCAATCAGATTGTTGACCGCCTTTCTATGCCTGGGAAGCTTAATCAGCGACGATGAGGGTGTAGCAAATGGAACAGAATCGTGTATCTCTAAGGCTAGATGGGTGTTCGTCAATCTGAGTCACTTGTGGCGACAGAGAGGCATTTCTACTATGCTTGAAATTCGTGTATATAAGGCGACAGCAGTGGCTGTGTTTATTTACGGCAGGGAAACATGGCCGATCAGGGTGGAAGACGTGAACAGCCTTCAAGTATCTGACCACCAATGCCTGCGTTCAATCTCTTGTATCGGGTGGCACCGGTGAGTAATCAACAAGGCTTGAGCAGAATATTTGACCATGAATATCAAACAAGCTCCTATGTTCAGTCTTTACATTTGCCCAGACGTAGATGGTTAGGTCGTGTATTAAGGATGTCAGGTAGTCGTCTGCCACACTGGGCACTCTTTACCGACACTGCGGCCGACTGGCGAAGTGGACAGATGATGACCTGACGTAGGGAATTGAAATCGTTCACGAGGGTTTGGTCACTGTAGATCCGGTTAGTCTACCGGACTGGAGCCCTCACGACTCACACAGCCGGTGGCTTGATACGGTAGGTGAGATGGTGGCTAATCAAGCTTACTGGCGTGAATGTTGCCGATGTTCGTCCGAGCTGTTTGTGAAATGGATGCAGTTGACAGTGCGAGTCATTGATAGGCGTGAGAAAGCTGTTTTGTCGATGACGCCTTACTTTCAATTACAGCTCAGTTGTTTGTTTGCAAGGTGTAGGCACGTTGATGTTGAATGTTTGAATGTGAGCGTAGCCACTATTTTTTGTTGAGTCCCTTCCCGCCCCCTGTAATTTTCGTTCTATTCCCGCACAGAGCTGTTTTTCCGTTAGTCTGTGGTTGTTAAATATTAGTGTGAGCCACTGATGCATTGTTGACTATGATGATGGGGATGATTGACAACGTAAGTAAAGTACGCCTGCCGAGCTATACATGGTGCGTTCCGATACATACAGCAGCAATACTAGTTAAGTTTAAAGCATTTAAAGTTGTGTAAAAGTTGTCGCAATTTACAGTAGATAACATATTACAAATTTAGCAACAGACAGAACAAATCCTTCTGAAACAATCGCTCGGTTCTAACCTTGAAAAATGCTCCGGATAGACCAAGAAACTTGATTGCCTAAAAGGTAAGTGCTGACGACGCCACCTACTTAGCATTCTGAATGATGAAACTTGGATAATCACAGGCGTCGATGTTAGTGATACCCGAACGTGAAATTCTCGAGTGAAATGTCATGAGTTGAATGGATGTATACCGGACGTTTATCGTTAACGGAATGTACGATGATCAGTGAATGCTGCTACCCAGAGTGTGTTCATCAAGTATTAGTCTATTGGCCTACGCACGTGGGTCTTCGGTCAGAATTACTGCGCGAGAAGCATACTGTTTAAGGTACCTCCAAGGGTGATCTAAATTTCCCGTTCACATTCGACCCAGAGGGTACAGAAAAAAATCATAATGTAACTGACCTCAGACTTCTGAGTGCACTCTGAAGTCAACAAATTCAAAACATCGATGCACTCATTTTACCAAGAAGCCAAAGCCAGGCGAGTTATAAAGCGAAGTGAACGAGAAGATCTCACGAAAAGACTCATTACGCTAAGAAATACGTGTGAAGGACTGGTGAGTGAAAACGGCCGAATACCCAGGACAACTGAAGCCGGTTAAAAATGGACAAGTGCTTCATTGACATGTTCATTGCTGTGGTGACGATTATAATGAGACACAATGAAGACAATTCAGCTGAGAATCAACCTGAATCTGCGAATAGATTAGCCTCAGGTAGTTAAGGCAATGTCAGAGGTGCCTACAGAATGCTCTCAGTTCGGACGATTTTGAGCGGTGTGGGTAAACTGGCGGAATTGTGAACCACTGAATCCTAGCAGCATAGAGCGGGGATTGCCCTTGGTGTCGCCTCACATAAACGTACAAAACAAATCGCGTAACACAGTGATCGGAGCGTGCAAACGAAATGGAATTAGGATTTGCAGTCGGACGCTCCCTGAAGTTAAGTCGTCTCACACGGCCCATTAGCGCCAGTCGGACCAGCGTTGACAAACTATGTTCAAGGGCACCAGAGTGGCTCTTGACTCCGTCGTTAGAGGAGTAAACCGAAAATAAACGTTATAGGATGGTTTACTTAGGACGTGTACTTCAATAGTAACGGTTAATGATCAGAGTCAAAACCACAAGTTTGGAAGATATATCAGAAAGCGTCCTACAGTGTAACAAACGTGAAGAAAACTGTATGCATAAGAAGGTCAACGTGTCTACTAATAGATCAAACACAAGAAATGTTACAAACACATGCACATACTATCATGGAGAGCAGTGCATTAGCAATTCGCGTTGATTTTGGGCTGTTACACAATCAATAAGGAGATACTAAGCCCTTGCAGGGGAATGGAATACGAGGGAAAGGGCATAACCACTGAAACCGTCTGTGGCAACACGCGAAAATGCAGCGTCAAGGAGAACGCATCACAAACAAACCGAACTGCAATGAAAGGCAGGGTGTCATCACCACGACAGTTTCCTTACAGTTTTCAGTGCCCCATGCCAATAAGTACATTCACATCGGAAAATTCAACGAAACGAACGTAACATTCACGCCACTGAACCGGATTAGCAGCCACCTCAACTTAAGTCCCTAGTCTCTGGCCCTGCTGGTCGTTAGGGCCCCAGTCCAAGAGATGAAGCTTACCTACAGTGGCACAGTTGTCACACTAGGTGGATGTTTCGTGTTAGCCATATACACCGAGACATCAACTGCCCAATTAATTTCTCACTCCAGTCGACCGCAATATAGGCTACACGTGTTTGGTGTTGTAGACAGTTAACTGGCGTCCAGAAGTGACCCACAGGGTTTATCTACCTCAAACAATACACCAGAGAAAAGCCGTTGGTGTGCGTACATGAGAGCGAAGTTTACACTGTCAAAGGAGGTTATCTGTTCACTCTTCTTACTCCAAGTTCGACCAAGGCTAAAGCACGGTTATCTGAAAGCATTTTCTTGTATGCTAGCGAGCTTGCTTAGCTCGAAACGATAAAGTGAACAGCGATGCACTCAGCTGTTGCGAGTAGATACTCTATTAAAAACTAACAGGCATATTATCTTAATAGGTTATTGGTAGCTCCATGGCATATGAACTGTTGTACGGCAAGCCCCGAGAAATGCGAGAGCTCGTGGCAGACTTAGACCGGTGCGAAGAGAGTAGAGCCCTATATCACTGGCTAGCAAGGTTGGACGTGTAGTGAACGGCGATCGTGTAGCTCCTCTAAAGATCCCGGCTGCAACCGCTAGTCTGTTCTGCACGCATGGTGTTGCGTTCACCACAGACGCTTCTGTGTATTGACGATATGTATGGGATGCTGAATGCAGGAATGTACGACGCTCAGATGGTGCTAAGACCAGATGGCATGGCCGTTGAACGGTGCCAAGTTACACAAAAAAGAATACAATGGTGAGCTACAGAAGAGACCATATGCAGATGACAATACCCACTTTCCAGTAACGAACAGTTCTGGTGTGTGTATAGGACAGGAAATTGTTGTTAAGCTCCTTTAATTGTCCTTGGACGAGACGCGGTGGAGTGGCGCAGATGGTGGTCATACGAGTCTACAGTTAACAGCCAACATAGTGTGTTTATACGTACCGCATATAGCATGAGAATAGTAAAAAGAACCGGTAACAGTGAAATGCTTCTATCTGTTATATAACTCGTCGTACTAAATGAGTGGCGTTGTGAAAAACACGCTTTTCATTAGCAAAAACTGACGTGAAAAGAGAAAATATACACAGCATCGGATGCCTAAAACTCACTGTAAAAGAACCGCACGCCAATAGACGATTGGTGATAACGGCTTGTGTCGAGAAAAACATCTACTCGGATAGTTAAACTGATTTCGCCACGTATCCCTAGAAAATGAATTAAAACCAAAATTTGATACCATGCATCGTGTCATAGATAGGGAACCACCCACTTAACGACCTGCTCTGACCACGATTTAATAGCGGATTCAAATCGAAATAAACTCTCCCAATTGTATCATGTGCACTGTAAGTATCATGATCCATAACCCTGAAATAATGATAGTAACACGAGTAGTCACTTTAGCAACAGAACTTCCTCTTGAAGAGCGCGGTCATCCAGCTAGCTAATCAGAGCAAAATAGGTAGCTGAACCAACCTCGAAATAAAACCAGTCACTATTCCAGGAAGGATTGAGAGATCGACGAATAACGTCGGTTTTATGAGTTGTATTCCCAATGCATATCTGAAGATATGTTGCGCAAGTTAGAATTACCTCAACAAATGCGTCTGTTGAAAGTGTAGAACGATCCATTATCGGTAGATTTCTGGCCGAAAGAACTCTGACTTTGACACTACCAGGCATTTTTCCACGACTTCAGGCTGTGTCCATTGAAGAACGTGTTGGAAACTCACCTTCTATAGATTCGTGGAAAACATAAACCGTCAAACTAACGACAACTAAACAAAACACGTGATTGAAGAGCAGTCACTTGGTGCGCAACTAGAGTGCATCAAACTATGGGCCGAAGCTCAGCTGATTGTGTTGACCTTAAAAATTAAATGGTGTACTCGACGAACATACGTTGCTTCATTGATTAAAACAAAACCGAATAATTCGTTACATTTTGTGGTTACTGAATATCTTCAGTTAAGAATGATATTTGAGTAACGTGTATTATTTTGAGTGTAATGAAACAGACGATTGTGTTTCCTAGATATGTGCAATGAAATTTTTAAATCCCATATTGTTCACTATTAGAAAGGAGTATAAATCCGACATCTGTTGGACATCAATCAAACGGGAAATGAGCACATCCCCAAACCGTGAGAAAGTTCTTTTAAACCTGAAGTGGTTCGTACATCGACTAATTAGGTCATTTGAAGGAAAATTGATCAGTGTAATATCTCGTTCACCTTTAGCTGGGAATTATGGTTCTGCTCATTCTTCACCTATTAACACGCCTGTGAACAGTAATCTCGGTACAGAAGATTTCAGTGAACTGCCATTTTTAAGACACCTTCTTGAAGAACAATGTCATCCAGGAAAACGCAAGTCATTTGAGGATGTTGTCTGCTCCCAATATAATGTAAGTTGCAAAAAGTCGCCAAAAAATGATGCCGACCGTTCACCACTAATGCGCATACGCTCGTTGACGAATTCACCGCTTTTCCGAAAATTATCTTTAAGTGGTCAAAATAAAAAGAAATCGTTGTTATTTCAATGTGAAAGTCCTGAAACTATCGAACAGGTTATCGCAGAAAGCAGAGTCGATATTTTAAAATCTACCCGAGTGGATACACTGAGTGGCAGAACTCAAGGACGTGGTTGGTATTCTGATCCCCAGAGTCCTGTCAACCAGAATATTCCACACAGATTTTTGTCGGACACCGTGTCCAACATAGCTCGATTTTATCGTGATACAAATGAGAACGATCGACAGAAATGGGTCACTTATTTTGCTCAACAACTCTGCGTAATATATGAATACCAAATTGGAATGCTGCGTGGTTTACGTGCCATCCACTTCGCCGCAGATTACGTTGCTGACGTCATCTTGAAGGCAATACATTTGGGAAAGATCACTAAATTGGACAACGAGCAATTAAACGCGACTATATTCTTCGACGATGCATGTCGTCCTAGCGGCTACTTCAAGTGTGTAAAAACATGTCCATTAGCTGTCACAAACGAGCAACTGACATGGCGGCTGGGCGAAATTTGGACACTTGCAGGATTGAGACATAATGAAGTTGGTGGTGAAAACTGCCATAATCTTAGTATTGTTACTCATTTTCTATCGGCTACAACAGGAACTAGTGATTTGAGCAGGTCAGATATATATGGGTACAGAAATCTAATACTATTCTTGAAACACAATACTACAGTGAATCCAAATAGTCTGAATGGATCAATTGAAAACCCACATTTATCGTCGGTAAGCAGTGGTACACTTCTGAGAATAAAACCATCCGAATCATATTTTGATCTGGCTCAGACGGACTATTTGACCATTTCAAGCAGCAGGGTCCAAACTGGGGCCAGAAAAGAGCCATCGGATTTACAAGAACCAGGGTTATACAAAAGTCCAAAGGACACTACAATAAGTTCCCCAGGAATTTCGAAGTCGTGTACAGGAAATTCCCTGCAGTCTCACAGAAGAACACCGAACGTTGGAGGTACATCGACCATACGACAGCATCTCCACCGTGCCTACAGACCAGTGTTTTTTGTTATATATAATCGCCCTGGTGTAATAGAACACTTGACGGAGTGTGACTCATTTGCAGCGTTTTGCAGACGGCAGTCACTGAGCCCAGTTATGTTTTTGAATCAGCCAACTACTATATTTGATGAAAAACCATATCCATGTGTATATCAGAACTTTGATCTTTTCAAAGTAACCGTATCGGGATATTGCACGAACGACGCGAATTTGCCCGTCCCTTTTGCAGATGTCCAAGTTAAAAACAATTCTTTTGTTCACTCCCCCAGGACAAGTGGCAAAAGCCGGCTATGGTCTTTCCCTTACATTTCCCAAACCCCAGTTGCGGCCTATGATAATCCAGGTTTTTCACGTTAACATCAAAATGGTTATCTACATGGTAAGTGACTATTTTTCTACTGTGCAAACTACGAATCCAGGAGTACTTTTTGTGGTGTTTCCAGTTGTACTCACAAACAGTATTTACTGCAGATGATGCCTTTTCAAACGAACAAATAGAAACAAAATATGCATAGATTTGATGTGTTGTACTTCTTTTTACTGATAATAATATGTCATAATATGTCAGCGAATATGTTGCAACAGGTAGTTGTATTGGAGATGATTCTTTCGGAAGTACACGCTGCTTTAACAGCTACAGGCTGATCACAGTCACTCGAAACAAATTCTAGAACCGAATACTCTATACGTGAAAGCAACCAAAAGAGTGTCTATCAACCAGTCATAGTTTATATTAATTCTCAAATATCCGATTGAGTAGGTGTTACACAAACAGTACAATTTTCGAAATTTTATTACCGCTTGGAAACTTGCGAAGATTCTGTTCAGTGTGGTCTAATTGCCTTAATTCCATGTATTCCACTTGATACTGAAACGGATTAAGGTATGCTTGTGGTATTGACGCAAATCCTGCGATTGGTACTTGAAGATAGAGGAAGATACTTTGCATGGTGGACAATTGTGGCTTCGAAAGTAGAAGGAAGATTTGTGAGTCAAACTTACCAACTTGGGATTCCTACTCAAGTAAATCCTGCTCAACTGATCCGCAGCCAAGAAATATTCTAGGCGCAAGTGAGTACTTTGGTTTACTGTGGCACTGTCCTGTGGTATAAGTCGGTATTCATAATAAGCTATTCTTTAATTCGAGCAACGATTTGAGCCTCTTAATTTACTGTGACCAGCATAGAGTATATTGTATGGGGGACCGTTGGCACCGAGGAGTTTTTTAGTATAGCACCTGACACATACTGTACAAAAATATAGTGTCCACACATAGAGGTGGACTTGGCCACTGTTCTGTTGGTCGATATTCAACTGGACAGACATTTAAGTTTCGTAAATTCATCCGTTTATTCCCGTTCAAAAAGGAGTAGCAACTTTGATTTTACCTGATGTGGACTAACAGATGTCTATTCAGTAATCACAATCGAACTAGAGATTACTGTCTTACGCGCAGTCAACTGCAATATGAGCACTGTTGAGACTGACCCTTTAAAATCCCCAGTTTAAATTGGTCCGTCGGAAAGAAGTACGACATCGGTCGTGGATTGCGGTGACTTGAGAGAAAAAGATAATAAATAAATGAGAATCTGGAGAATTGAACAAATCTGTGGTCCAATTTATTAAGTTAAGGTTCCTGAACAAAATGATAAATAACGGAGCATAGCAGATGTGTCATCACTAAAAAGCTGAACATAAAATATTAGGGAAACCAGTAACTTCGCACAAATGTGGTCTTTATTTGGCTCCGTTCCAAACTGTACTGCAGTGAATTCGTGGCTGAATCGGAAATTAGTGCCAACAAAATAGCTGTGGAGGAACTCTGAGATTTTGAACTGATTGTACTCCGGTATTACTGCAATTACTTTCAAACTAAATCATAACCTGAAGAACTGTCAGTTTTGCTTCTCACTATAAAGCAGTCGATACAGGTGACTCTCGTAATTAAAAACCGGGGAAGAAGCAGCCGATTGCTAGGTTCAGCTCAAAGAACAACTGCATTAGTTCCTCCGTATAACAGTAAATTAACATTACTGCAACCTTACAAATATACTTACACTCTTGCTTCCGTTCTGTTAAAGGAAAAGTAGAAAAAGTCGGCAAAAACAAGTAAACAGTGGCGAAAAGCTGACTTAAGTATGCTTCATATGATTTCGCAGATAATTATGTTGATCTACATTGTGGTTAGATTGGGAACCTGATGCTTGATTCACAAAAACACCTGCTAGGACAGCCATATGCAAGTCGGCGCAGAATATCATATAGTCTGGACATACGGCTTAGAATTTTCCACAGGACATGGACGGCATCCCGTTTTGATCATTTTCGAGAGTTGGACAATTAGGTGGAAAAGCAGATCGCTGGTCATTCCCCTTTCGAAGTTACTAAACTGGCAAAACTGCCCGTACATGATAGTGTCACCCCAAGACACAATGCAAATACAGTAGTGACATTTGCACCACTGGAGAAAATGTTCACAACAATTTTAGGCGCCATCTCTCACAAGCATGTGGTAAGTTAGGCCATGCATTGACTAAGTTTCTCCACTCGTAGTTCACATTACCACATCTTGCTTTGTCTGAAAGATTCCATTGGATTGATCTACGAATTGTTGAAGTAGTGTTTATGACGTGACGATTATGAAGAGAATTAATTGTGAAGGATGTAATACAAATGATTCTAGTATCGGAAAAATGTTAAAAACTTTTACAACTATCAAACCTCGCGGTGAGTTATGTGTGCAAATTACTAAAGTTACACCGTGGTGACCACCTGTGTTAAATGTGTGTCAAGCTCAAGCACTTTATTGCAACCGTCTGCGTAACAATAAGGCATACGGGATTTATTTGTGAGACTACTGATGAATTCGTTATTACTTACAGTACAAAGTGGATAACAGAAGTATACGTTGCATGCGCACTTGCAAAGAATAGGTCTTAGTATATGCATGTAGGCCAGGGGATGACATTTTGAAACTTAGAGATGATCATTTGAAAGTGATATATTGCCACCCAACTGCAGACGGTACAACCTGATTGTATCACTGGAGTGTGATTTTTTGCCATATGCATAGCTATACATGAAAATTCTCACTTAGAACCCTCAGTCGATCAGCACAGTGACGCAGAGTGGTTCAATCTGTTGCCAAAACACCTTTCTCAACACAATGGCGACAACTTTACTATGCTTTAGCCATCAGTGCGCATGCTGGTAACTATCTTCATTCAACTGCGGCCAAGTTATCTAATTAGCCAAGGTAAACATATCTTTCCACAGCTATTTTCAACTTAGCTTCAAAGTGGGGGAAAGGCGCTCAGAGATGTCATCTTCGAGCATTTCGTTGTAGATAATTTTTTGTCAGTAGCAGAAAATGTTTCAATCATTTATAATGTTCCGAAATAATCACCACTACGTGGTGGAAAACCGGCTTAATCTCTTCATCTGAGTATGCAAGGACTGATTCGTCTCTATTTTTAATTATTAAGTGGAAAGTTTTCAGAATAACTTTCGCCGTATGTCCATGAGAAAGACATCCCTGTATTATACTTTCTTCTTCAAGTGATAAGTGTTCCGCTTGCAAACTTTTTTTGACAATGATGTTTCCCATGCAAATTCGATGTTACAGTAAGAAATTCAGTACCGTAAACATTTCGAAACAGTCAGCCTCCACAAAATACGTTGTCTGTGCATTTAAGCAATGGGTCTAATTCGGCTAAAATATGAGAACTCAATCAAAAATGAGTAAATTTTAACTTCTGTGACAACATGCTTATGTATGCTGGAGCAAACACAACTTGTTACTGCCTAGTGTGAGAACTAATCAAACGCCAATGTGGGATACCATCACTACGTCTTGACAGATCAGTGAACCTCAATCCAGTTGACTACTTTTTTGATATTGTGAAAGGATCGTCTGACAGAATACGAAATATGCACTTACACATACACAAAAGTTGGCATTCCTCACCAGTCGATCGCAAAATGGGTGAAAGTCTTTCAGGTGTCTGGTCTGCTGTATGTCCAAGAGAGTAAGCCGTGGATGTCAACCGCGAAAATATTCTTGTGTTGTTGGGGGCAGCGTACACAAGGAAGGTGAGGTTCGTGTATTTAATATGTAGTGGTTGGTGAGAGAGATGTAACTTTTTTATTCACAGCACACGTCAAACATCAGTTACAGTGCTTGTTGAGTTTTTAGACAACTGTCATTTCATATAACAGTGATTATCTTGTAAAAATTATTCACTATTCACCACCCTTCTATAATGACGGTTACTCGAGTTGCATTACCCTAGTCCTGGATGCTTACGGTTTCATTTATTAATTTCGAAATGCCTGAGAGCGGTCCATGATTGCTTCTTAGTCCATCTGATAAGCCGTTATACACACTATGGTTAACTCTGGCTTGCCCTATAGACCTGCGCTTTTGTTTCACATTTGTACTCTAATGTGAAACGAACGGCACGCGGATCATGACTGCTATATCATTTACGTTTCGTTCAAGTACGAACAAGTGAACGTCCAACGGAATACTGTACAGTTTTTTAAATAAGTTCATTTTAATACAATTGGGCTCGCTGATTAGTCGACCATAATTTTGAATAGGTTTGTGCTAACCCCTGTCTCTGATTACTGAGCTTCCTTAAAGATTTTACGTAGTGCGAAACTTCTCACAAATGGTCCGCGAGTAACAAGTAAGGGATATTTGATTGACAATGAATATCTTTTACTAGGATGACCCACTTGTAGCCATAATGCCTTTGAGCAGAATAGGTTTTTCATATTTTCGTTATACTCACCAACAGCAAGAATTTTCTGGAAACAGTTGTTTTGTCAAAAAGATAGATCTAACCTCACGAATACCACTTGCTTACACTTGGTATTTCGATTTTACACATAACATACTGTTCAGAGACTCGATACCCATCCTACACGGATTGCTTATGTCAACGCGGTGCATGAACCTAAACTTGACAAGCTTGAAGGCTGAAGTGAGGTGCTTGTACATGGAGATACATATATATCTCAGGCATCACACAGTAATTCAGCTGGTCTTTGCATCTGATCCCTTTCGAGAAGATCAGGCACTCTATTCGAGTTTCATTGGCATCTATTTGAATGCGAAAACTCTGACCCAATATGTATGATACTGCAGTTAGGTAAATCCACTACCTTTCTTATTGTCAAAGGTCAGGTAATTTATCTGGACGTGAAATACTTTTTGTGATGCCAGCTTAACGAAGCGTTTGTTGCGCATTCCAAGGCAGTCGATCACCCTGAAGGTTGATTATGAGAGAAAAGGTTTAAGGCTACATATATGATCATTTCGTCNCCAGTCTCACCGTGACGGATCATTTCGTCGGGTTTGAAGTGTGATTAGTATTGCCGCGGTTAATCCAGTTCTTTCCTGTGAACGTGAACCTGAGTTCACTACGGTGTGAATATTCACTACAGACGAGATTCAATACAAGTGAAGGTCCAGTCTGGTGTTCATTTTTGGAAACAGCTGATGAGAGGTCTGCAGGAATGTAAAAACTACAAGAACAGCTGCTCAATGAGCAAAGAAGGGGGATATTCTGATCCGCGGAAACAAGTGGCTGGCAATCCTGGCGCCAGTGACCATAACATTTCATCATATACGCTAATGTTTTCACTCAAGAATGCTTGTTTTCACCGAACTTTATCAAAACCTGTGTAACTTCGATAAAGATTGACTCCAGACTGTACATACCCCGAACCCGGCTCGTACACTGGTCACCAAGCTGTGGCGTTATTCCTACTCAGATATTAGAAACAGAATAACACGCAGCACGCGACCGACTGACATACATACGATAGTTACATGGCAGTGTAATTTTTGAGGAGTATACGTTACACTCAGTAATGCTCTGAAGATACCGGTGATGGAGAAGGGCCATCTACTGGTATCCCTTCGGCGAAGCGGTCAGACTAGGCTGTAGCTTTTCATGCGAGTGCACTGTAAGTCTGGTTCTTGCAAGACAGATAACATTACTGAAGTTGGCGTCAAGTGGAAAGCACCAACTGGGCTGTATTATTTACGAATACACACGTTTCACCAGGGCTGCTACATCTTGTGTGTCATGAGTTGGTTGCCAACATTGGTTGCTTCAGACATCAGTGCCTTTCGACAGTTCAAGATCACCATGAATGCTACTGGCTGTATTGCCATCCAGCAGTGAATAATAGAAGTCTCTCGGTCTAAAATATTTTGAGCTGCCAGAGTTGCAACAAAAATCAGTGTACCATTTTCTAACTTTTAACTCTTGGAATGTTGTACCTGAGACCACCTCCCTAATCACATATCTATGCTCGATTAGGATAGTTTCTGAGATCACTTCTGGTGTGAAAGTGAATAACAAAAAGGAGGGTTGACAACCGAGTTGACAATCATTTGGAACCACCAGTGTGAACTACAAACTGCTGTGGACCATAACCTGGTCAGTAATCAGAAGACATACCTGTGATAATATTATCGGTTCTCAGGCACACTGTACCTTATGTCTCGTGCAGTAATACACATTCGTGCGCTTATCTGTGATCAGCTGATATAACACAATTAAGGAAAATTGTTAATATAAAAACTGGCGGTATAGTTTTAAAGATTATTAGAATGCAGATCACCGCGGTTTTCATGGAATTGATTTGCTAGTGCGTGATAGATTCGAATGGGTAATTTAAAACTTTCTGTACCGAATTTCGAACAGAATAGATTGGTTTGCGCTCCACTTTTGCCTCTATTGGCAGCATGGCTTTTTCGTTCAATTTATATTTTGTTCATGGTGTGTTGAGCAATCCTGATGCCTCTATCTGAGTAGAGGACTGTTCACGTGTAAATAACTCTTTCACACTCAAGCAAGTTTTGCCTGTTGGCTTGTTTCATCTAGGAACCTTATGTCAGTGAAACCTATCTATTCGACCGCCGGGATTTGAACGCCCACCACGTTCACTTGAGAGGACTATGTTGACGACTGCATCATTGATTTGTCATTGCTCACAACTTCATTACCACATCTGAACATCCGTCCATGACTGATGCCAACATTTTTGTTAGCAAATACACTCAATCATCAAAAAGCCCCAGGGAAAGGTCGATCTACTGTACTTATTCAATTCTATGGGCAGTCGTACGTTTGGTAGGCAATTGTGAAATAGTGAATTAGAGAACTTGAGCTGATCGCTACAACTCTGTTTATTCAGACTGCCACACTCTCTTTCTATCGAGAGTGTAGATTGATTTAGGACTACTGAAAGTATTAATTTTGTTTGTCTGCTAGAACACCCTGAACGGATTAAAAATTAAATGGATACGATCAATATTTAATTTAAGACAAAGACACTAATTTAGCTACAGTGTTACAAATGGATATCGTGCATGTGTAGTCAACATCAGAATCAGTNTAGTGAATTAGAGAACTTGAGCTGATCGCTACAACTCTGTTTATTCAGACTGCCACACTCTCTTTCTATCGAGAGTGTAGATTGATTTAGGACTACTGAAAGTATTAATTTTGTTTGTCTGCTAGAACACCCTGAACGGATTAAAAATTAAATGGATACGATCAATATTTAATTTAAGACAAAGACACTAATTTAGCTACAGTGTTACAAATGGATATCGTGCATGTGTAGTCAACATCAGAATCAGTTGGAACATTAAAATTGGCCAGCTTATTCAGATTTTTAAAAACCGATAAGCATTTCGTGGATGGATAACCGGTTTTTGGAGAAACTATGGCGAAAATTGTATCCAGTCACGAGCAGATAGATGAGATGNTGGCGAAAATTGTATCCAGTCACGAGCAGATAGATGAGATGGAATTAAATTCCTGACCAAGCCAAATTTTGATTCAGAACCATTATTTGTCACACCAGAGTTACCGACGAGTATTGTTGATTGACAGTAACAAAAGGGCTTTATAAAAAATGGCTGGAACATTTCCATATCATTCCTCATTACATTACAAACTAGCTTGAAAAAAGTGAACAGAAGATCGGTCTGTTGCAATTAGCAATCAAAGTAAACTGAAATATTCCTTCAAGAAAATAAGCGAGACATCCTGGAGGATTACATACTACTTCCATCGGCGAAATACATTCAAAATCGATTATACAGGCTGGTAAATCAAAGACTATTTCTGAATTCAACAAACGTACGTCTCATAATAAAGTGTACAACCATCCTGTTTCCACTCGTTTTCCAATAATTCTTTTGGGCAGCATTGCTTGATGTACCCTACGTTGTTTTTGCGGAGAAAATAAGTTCTGAAGTGCAGAGCACTGGAGATGCATCCTGACTATGCTGACATGGTGGTGACGATTATGGTGTTTTCGGAAGGTAACATCTAACTGATGGGTCAGCACTAGGCCAGCGCAAGAACCTGGGGACACAATTTCATCATGACCAATGTTCTGAGATGTTCGACACTCATTTTCGAATAGCTGTTGTTGATTAGTTGATTAGACTAATATGGAAGTTCTCCGATGAAAATATCTGCCAAGATCAAAGACTTCTCAGGGTGTGGACCGGATAAATGATCTTTCATAAAACTATTAGAATGATGACAAAGAGAATCCAAATACCGCGAACACTTCTGAGGACCAAGTCTATTTCTCATCCCAAAGTAAGATGCACTAAGATGTGATCACCACATGTGTCTATATTTCAAGAGTCGTCATTGTACAGTTTTGGAAATGGTCGCCCAGCTGACTCGGAGTTATTGGAAAGTCACTGTTCTGAGCATGACCATGAGGCTCAACACCGAGTACAAAACGACTACTGTTGACCTCACTGTATGAACAGACTGCCCATCATCTCAAACGGTTCGAGTCGTTAACTTCTGCAACCCGTGACGTTGCATCAGCTGCCACCTTCATCATGAGTGACCGGCTGGTTCGGGTTCCCTATCGTAAATTTTGGACATAGCCACTATGTTTAGTGGCTCTGTAAGTGTGTAGCGCTTAAAGTTGACTCTGGAATTACTAGTCGAGAAATGGACCTACTCCATACGCAGTTCTGATTAGTACATCAACACATCTCAACGGGTGTTTAAAAGTAACCCCTATACAGGTGTCAGCATTATGATAAGAATGGCTGTATGAGCGAACACTGCATCAGATTTCGTAGGAAACGAACATCTTTTCGTTCTGACTGTTTAGTTCTACAGCACTGAATCAGTCCTTTGTAAGAATTGTCTGATGAACCTGAAATACAGAACCGGTGAACAGATTTTTAAAAAATCAAATACCTATTGACTAGTGTTAATGCAGGTGGGAAACAGAGTTGATGACAAACCTGGTTTGTACTGAAGCAGTAGGAGTGTGAGTGAGAACAGTTTGGGAAAATTTTTGAACAATTAAAAATATATCTAAAGAGCGAATTGAACGTATCATTTCCCTCAAAGCAGTTGAAAACAAAGTGCAGAAGACGATAACTTGGGGACGTTATCGTTCTTTCCATTATCATCGGCTACACCAATCCATTGTGCAAAGCACAATAAACTGAATGAATATTATTAAGTTAAAAAGAAACATAATCTGAGCAATAAATAATGTGAACAAAATCTACCATAACCGAGCTAGCTCCACTAATATAGTGAGTTGCTCCAGAATACACAAACTACGTTTTTAGGTACATGATTAGCAGAGATTTGACCAGCCTCAACAAACGTGACCTTTGATTATGCGATGAAACGCAGACCTAGTTAGACGCATCTTTGTTTTGCCTGTCTCCGACTAAATGATGAGCGACCGATGATAGAGACTGTTCGTTCAACTAGCCAATCGGAACTGTGCTCAGCCAATCGAATGCTTACATTTCCCTCAGTTTTTCCCAGGTTACAGGTATCTTAGTCACACTTGATTTACTCGATAGTGGAGACGGCCTTTTTTGTGGTATTCGGCAAAATGCATCAAGTCTTCATTGTTTCATCGGGCGCTCTAGCTTCCCACGTAGAACTTCTAGTGTTCAAATGTCTCCAGCATTGTAAAACAGTGCGTTTAAGAAGTATATGCTCAAAAAATATATGTGCCGGCCGGTACATTTAGGGTCAGACTTAGGTTTTGTGTAAACTGTAGGACATTTCTGTAGCTAGCTTGATCTGAACAGGTTTAAATACGATCAGTGAAATATTGGCAGCGTTTTTATGAAAATTAATGGTGCCAAACAATTCTTCATATCTTTGTTCCATCATACTCATAAATTCTTTGTCAGAAGTGATCTTAGTGTTGAACTTATTGAAAAAAAAACCATCGATTTTTCAGCGGGTATTTTCAATAAAACAAAATGTTATGTTATGAGTGCACCGTGAAATTAAGTGCTACAAATATTCTACCGATATGAGCAAGCGTGTGTGTTGCGATCGTATGTAAACTCACAGGCGAAACCCACTAACTCATTTAAAGCGACGTCTTTAAAGGGTAATCCACATCCATGTTGGAATGTATCTTCTACAGCGGCTGTGTCCAATGCATTTATGTCAGAATGTTACAGCTCATTTAACCATTCGGCCAGATTATAATAACGAGACTCGAATATTGAGAGAATAGAGCTCATGGGATTACCGAATATACGATTTTTAGAGAAGTTGTATACCTGTAGCTAGATCGAGCCAGCGGGTTTCAAATGAGTTCTATTTGGTGAACTGAAAACAGGTTTCTTATTTATCTCGACAATGCTTGGGTAAGACAACCTACAGACGTATGTAAATACAATATCAACAGTAAACAGTAAAACACTATGCATATGTTATGTGACAGTTCTGATAAACTTACACATTTTATTACACTCATTATGGTATTTCTACCCACCGCTAAAACGTAAACATGAAGTCAGTGAGGTATTAATACTGCTTATGTCACAACATATATCGTTATAGATTTATGGGCGTTGACACAGCGTCTTAGAATCTGTTAACTTAAGATGCAAGCCACAAAGCACTGTACAAAAAATGTCTCTAATTTGTCACAGGACTGGCAATAACGCGGCCAAGCGGTAAAGGACTAACAATTAGCTTAACTCGAGCCTATACGTTCTGCCAGCAGTCACCTAAGTCTATTAAGGACAACACATATTAGTCATGCGGAAAGCGTGCAGAACACACGTCAGCTGTATATCCCATTCAGAGGGTGGAAATGTTTGATTGTACACCCCACCGGTGGTGTGAACCGTCCGCATTAAGAAACTGGGCGTTGAACTAGACCTAAATTGCACCCTGATTTCGAGTGCCGTGAAGAGTGAAAAATTATGGAAATCACAATCCAAATTAATTCGTCGTCCGTGAAATCTCAACGAATGCCCCCTGTGTTTGACACCATTTACCTGTTTGTATAGGCTACATCGCAGGAGATAATTCCTCAGATGGCGGTTAGTGGGACAGTTGTGTATGATCCGGTGGGCTCGTGCGTACACTACTTAACTACATTCACGAACTGGATGTGCGTATATTCAAGCAGACATACCTGGTTGTGTTGGATCGACGTAAATAGGTGTTAAAGAAAGCTGTCTCGCGTGCCCGCGTCTTTTCGGGAAAATACACATCTGGTCTACTCTTTTGCTGGTCGCTCAACTGAGCTAGGGGAATCAACTATCGACTGTCGGCTTGGATGGTTTGGTGATGGAGAGCTAGGCGTTCAAATTTGCCCGTCTAACAGAATATTTTTGCTCTACTGGAAACCACTAACATGTAGGTATAAGACGTGCCTGGCTTGTAATGTGAATAACGAGCAAACAGCTGTGGTCAGTTGAGGTGATCCACATGTGAATGGTGCAAACGTTGTGAGTCGAGTTAAAATTGTAGCTGTTTACCATAGAGCGCAGTTGTTGCCGTCCCGTTGACAGCATTTGTTTTTTCGAATTCAGACAGCTTTCGTGCATCGTTCCAAGATCGGCTGTTGTTGGTGCGCTTCAGCACAAACACCACACGAGTACAACAGATGAATACTTTATATAAATGAACGTTCCAACCTCGGCTTAGACCAACTCACGGGGATGTGACATGGATAAACTGGAAACCCATTAAAACGGGTGCTTTCTATCGGCCCTTTGCGTGTTAGGTTGACTACAGTAGTTTTTTTGCCGATCATTTCTCACCATACCTGTAACTCATTCGTAAAACCTCAGCGGAATATAGGGCAACATATGCAGTCAGGTTGCGTGCCAAACGAAATATAATCAAGCTGTGGAAATACTTGCATAAGATATCACAACGAGCTAGCCGAACAGACTCCAATCTTGAGCAGATTAAAAGATGGATGTTTGGCTTTTACCTCACAGTTCTTTTGCCTGCCTGGCTCTTCAATAAGAATGATACATTACCGTGCGTTATAGGTAGGTCAGTTATGCAGAAAAGGAATATTACTAACCAGTAGTTTCAACAAATTGTATTTTTAAAAGGATATATGAATGTATAAAATTATGGCTTCAGCTCAGTTCAAACCAGCAACAGAAACAACATGTTAAAATGTGGCGAGTGCTGTACGAGCTGAGAAACGAAGTCACGTCAGGAGCTCTGAAATTTCGTACTTGGCCCCGGTCACCCACTCGTTTCACAGTTTCACGCGGAATCTATCAAAAACTGCAGGAGGTCGGCTGTATCGGAGGAAATTCCAGAAGAGCCCTCCCTGGAATTTCACAACATTATTGCTGAGTGTTAAAATGACATTTCTGACAGGTAATGCGGCAGATCCATTTGCGAAAACTGAGTTTTGGCTGTTGGACTTCATACGGTAGAGAAATTCGGGTGGATGGCCAAACGCAGGCGAAATTGATGAATAATCAGTGCAACTGTGTAGCGTAGTCGAAAGATAACTTGTCGCATTTGGGTAGACTGTTGCTCTGACTAGACTGAACCCAGCGGATGCCACGGTATGTTACATTGTGGTATTTTCTAAGGAATGAAAATGAACAGCAGGCAGTGAAATGGCAAAACGGACACTTTCATTCTAACGGTTAACTGACTTATATTGCGCTAAGTAGTTAATTGCTTACATCGAAGAAATATAGTGTTGGGGTGACAAAGTGATGCTTGCTGCGTCTGGACTAACTGCTTCACAGGGTTACCAATTAGTTGTCGTCTTAGTTTACCCGGTAGCAGAATGAAGAACAAGTTAGTATAATGTGTGACTTTGAACCATAGACGAGGATGTTAGTTCACTACGCTTATTGCTCACAGAAATGATGCTACTTCTTCCGCCTTACATTATTCAGGATTCTGTCAGCATTTCTTCACTGAACTATCGCAACAAAATATAATTCATTATACCTGTCACACAGACTTGCTTAACGACTAATCAAGTGAACGGCACTGAACTCGAGGGAAAGGAAGCACCGTAGGCAACACAACATTGCCCAAAAAAATTGCTAGTGGAAATTACTTACCGTTGTACTTAGAATTTCGGCATATAAGTTATATTCGAATGAAATTTTGTTCAACATTTTCTGGTATCCGAGAAAAGACACGGAGTAGACATAATATAGCAATTCACTCAGCTACTGTGTTTGCTACTTTCACTAGTTAGCCATTGAAGTAGCCAGTGGCAGCGTCCATAACTGTCTGTCCGATAGCAGGACCCACTGACCAGTGCATCTTCCTGAGCGGGGTGGCCTTAGGGAACCACTTTGATTTTGAGGAGGGTTCGAGAACACTGACTCATTTTTGTAAATTTGGGTAGCACTAATTTTATAGCTAGTCAACAGAAATGTGAGTGCAATGCATTAACCACATTAAACTGGTCCCACTGCAGTTCAACCGGCCGTCAACTTCTCATCCTGTTATTTATCTGTCTTCTAAGGTGTCCTTTTGGGTAACCAAAATATACGGAGGAAGTGCTGTAAGTTGATTCGCCAGTTCCAAACGATAGAATAAACCATTTCTTTTCGGCAAACAGTTTCTAACTTGTGGTTCACCAGTGTCCAGACAGTCGTGTCAACATTCAAATACTGACCACTCTAAGGCTATTGATCGACTACTCTGAATGCACGTGAGAAATGTATCGCCCAGTGCATATGCAAACATTTGGGATGGCATGTATCCAGAGCCGTTGTCTATTCGGTTTTATCGCCACGTTTACCACTGCGACACTCGGTTTTGCTGATATGGCAAAATGAGCACCTACATTCTTTTTCTCAGATATTATGTGGTTTGGCTGACTAAGACACCCTCAAGGAAATGCAGGAAAACCACAAACTATAACCGTGCTACCAGAGTTCAGAGTTATGACTTTCCAATCACGATAGATGGTTATTCCACCCAACACACTGTATAATAATATAAATTAAGGCTTTATTGGTTGCATAAAACACGCAATGATAACCACTAACATGCACACACAGTTCTACTGAGCCTAGATGCTTACAACAACATTATAACATAGTGAAGCTTGGACAATGTTCGCACACAAAAAACACTTAATCACCTTTCATTTGCAATTAATCCATTCACAACAAAATGCGATGAATTGTTCGCGCTGTTAATGAACACTTTCCGTCCTAAAAAAGATACCTAACATCTGTTTGCCATTTTGTCCTAAATACTGAACAAGGTGGCATTTGAATATGTACTGTAAAATGATTTAGCGGAAAACTAAACCTTCATCCGGATGGTGCGTAAAATTTGAACCAACTTGTAGACTGGACGACTCTATACCCTGTGATTCTGTGTTGGCTTAGTAGTTGTTGAATAACGTTTCATTCATCTTCAGTGACTCTTCGAATAAACCGGTCAATTTAACCGCTTAGGCTAACACTCCCACTTGGTATACCTCGTGTCGACACTGTGAATTATTTGCCTATTCCAGTGTAACTAACTTAGTAATATTGTGTATGCAAAATTAAACGACCTGACTGTGTATTTCTGGACAGACCGAAAACCGGTGTTTTTTGTTTAACTATTTCAGGTGTTCACTAACTTGTTTCAACCAGCTGTTCCACCGTCATCGTGTGTCCCTTGACTGTGATTGGCATGTTGTCTGCAATTTTCTTGTTTGCAGAATGTTTGCACTTTCCTGAATTTTGCAACTTCTGTCGAGATGCTCATCAAGAATACTGTCGCTACTTCGTCTGTGATCTGTGATAGTATGTGTATACTGTGGGTAATGAACGTGAAATCGGACGAAAATTGCCTTTCTAGATTTGGTTTACTTTTGGTACCAGGATAATTTTGTACTCTTTCTTGTTATCCAATACAGATCCACTTTGAATTTCAGAGTTTGAATCACATCTACTGCTTTTACTGTTTCAAATGCTTGGTTTGTCTGGATGGAAGTCATTGACAGGGCTTGATATTGATGGCGAATTGATTGACGTATGCACCTACTGTCGACTGTAGAAAAGTAATTATGGATCATGCTATTCATTCGTTTACGTTGCCAACTCACATTATATGAATCAGATAAAAAGACTGCTTATCATTAAGATACAGTCAAACAATGTCGGTTGCCCACATGAAACGGTTTTTGAAACTGCCGGATAAAAAATACGGGCTGTTTTGAGTATCATCCAGTTCTTATCGATTTCGGACATTAGTACGTGCACATTCTGATATGCAAAACAGGATGCAAGTAATGACCACTCACTTGGCTGTGCGTGCTGAATACATGATGAAAACCACATTCTGTTATTGGTTTATGAGATTTACACGCTGTTTCATCAAGGTTTACGCTATCCACCAAACGTCATTTGAAATAAGCTACCCAAACCGAACTAGGAGTCAGAAGTCACTTAAAATTCTTTTCAACCAGAAACCCCGCAGTTTACTGGAACGTGCTAATTTGTGCAACATAAATGATGTTTTCAATTTAGTGCGTTGGTGAGCCAGTGCAAATTTCTTACAGTTAGTGTTGAATAGCCAGTAATATAGAAAGAGTATCAGTCGTTTTATCGTCACGTTTGCAGTCAAAATATCTACATCGGAAGAAGACACCAACCTCAGGAAGTGTCACCGGGCAAAGCAATCACGATAGTTTATTGCGTAGGCTAGCGTGATGCTCAGTGACTCACTAAGGTTAGATTAAGTACAAGCGCCCCAACAATCTTGTAGTAGCAGTCAGTCCGACCTACCGTTTCGCCTGATACACAGTGACTGTTCTGTTAACCACAGTCGACATCATTTAACATATCCACACCAAAATTAGCACGAATGAAGTCATACAGATTGGGAGTCGTCTTTTACATGTCATTGAAAAACACTTTGAACATAACACAAAGTTAGGAGCACGTTTTACTACTGTACGTTTCATTCACACCGAATGGACTTCCTCACGAGTGTTTCAATCGAACGGATGACTGAATGTGATTTCTATTACAACAGTCATGAGAAAAGCCATCTGAGGTAGTTGAAGCGATTTAATCAACTGAAAATCTTAATCAGTCATTAGACTAGTTCGCAAGTGTTCAAACAAGCTTACGTATGTGGACGTTTTTTGAAAATATTTCAAAAATTTCCGTCGGCCCTGTTCAATGAACCGGGTTGGTTATTGGTACGTACCTATTGCAAATCTTATTCACAACCAGTGTCACTGAGTGTTTTTCTCATGTGCTTAGTTATTTTTCATGGTTGGCAGTCCACTTAGCTCACTGAGGAAAGGTTACTCATCTTATCCTTTCACAAAACCCAAAAGTTTCATGACAATAGTTTATCCATATGGTGTTCTAACCGGGATACCCCCATCTTTCTTTGCTCCAAAACTATTTCACTACGATGTCACCCTATCAATGTTCATCGGTAATTTGACCCAGACATATTTTTAGGCACCTGAATGATGTGCCTAGGACATTAGAGCTAACGTATGTTGATATTTTTCTCTAGCATGAAATTGAGTTTGTCAGTGTGCTCTGCCAGTATACAAACTAATCAATATTGCCATCTTTGAGGCATACTTACCTCCAGGTATGGTTGATCACAACAGTACCATCTGACTGTACATGGCTGCATATAGATGTAAATAACGAATCCATGGTGTATCTCAAAAATATTCGAATACAAAAGGTATACTCGTTTATGAATGGTATTCCGTTTATACTGACCGAAATCCTCCCGTTAATACCAATAATAAAACAATTCTCTCAATGTGTTCGATGACATCTGCGATAAAAAACTGAAAGAAGTTTGTTTACTTGAGGCTAACTCCTGGAATTAATCCTAATGGAGATGATCGTTCAACCTGCGCATTACAAGCAAACTATGACCGGTAATTCACATACGAAAATGCAATCGTGCTTAGTGTAAATTCAGCGATGTATTAGTCAGCTTGATTGTCTGTTGAAAGAGTGACTGGTGTTTAGATTCCGGCTACGGTAAACATTCAGCCTGAGGACCAGTTCTTGCGGTATTTCATGAGAATGCAAAAGTTACGGTCGTCCCTAAATAGTGTTTATTACACAAACCATTGTTTACGCCAAAGAAGTGTTAAACTTGTGTGGATGATTCAAAGTTCGATTTAGAAATCAGTTCCCGTATAGAAGGATATGTTTTGCTGTCCGCAATATCTCGGAGCCTGTGGCTTAACGGATGAGAAAGCGCACCATGAATTCACATTAGGGAAGGATCACAGATACCGAAAACATGCGGTTCCCCCAAAACTCACAAATCATGCATATTTGTGGGACCAATGTGACAGTAAATTAGTTCCAGGACGAATTATGTCTGTGACTCATAGTTATTTTGGGAGCGATACACAATTTGAAAATGAATATTGCCTCAGAGGTACAGTTGTTTTGTTGGATTCTTGAATGCGCTGATGTTGTAAGGCAGACAGAATTCAGCCTCCGACATACACCTACTTTTGGTATATTTGCTTGATCCAGCAGTCATGTAGAATCCTCTTGTACCAGCACTCGGAGCCGTCTATTCACTCGCCATTGGTATACTAATGGTGTATTCGCCACATGGCTCATACTAACTCGCCCGTCAATCCTGTGTAAGAATGAGTACTTTCACTCACGCGTGCCGCTGGTTGCGAAAGTACAACAAAAGAATTTGCTTTTCATCGTCTTTTTGAGGCTGTCGATTGAGGAAGATGAAACTGTAACCAGAAATTTGTAGAGGCATTCCACTTGGGTGCAGAAGTATGCCTACTGCAGAACTTACACCCTGGCATTGCCAGAACGTGTGTGCCAATTAGCTTTCTTCGATAATGCTTCAATATTGGTCTGTTATAAACCGCTGAAAAGGAGTCCGCTTATAACCTCAAAGCGCTTGGTCAAAATGTTTGTCTGACATACTTCAATTCAGAGTAAGGGAAGATAGCGAGGGAAGATCAAATTTTAGAAACATCATATGTAATCATCATTGCCTCTTAAAAATGACAAAACTACTGATGAGTATTTGAGAGTTTGGTTAATTTCTAATTAAACATCAATCACATTTGACTGCTTCCATCCCATTCAAGTGGATTTTCCAGCCAACCTGTTTGAAAATTACACTAGACTCGAGTTTTATTCTCATTAAAGCTTGTCAGTAGTGTACATCCTTGCCACGACCGCAATTTGAAATTCGGCCACGTTTTTTCTGAGGTAACTTTGTTCACCTCTTTTATAGTGACCCCACGTTAAGCACGAGCGAAATAACAAATCTGAACGTCCAATCATTTTCGCATGTCAGCGATGATCAGGTTGACCGATCGTTTCAGGAGGAGACACAGTAAATGCCCTGTTAACTCCTTGGCCGTAAGAAGGATGTGCACTACTGGGGAGCTCTAATGGGAGCGAAACTCATGTCTTGTGCTTCTTTTCGAAAGAGGCTGGCTAGAAACTCTATCTGAATGCGAAGGCTGTCATCGAATGTGAGTGATGTTTAACTTGAAACGGTGATGTTGCTACACCTAATCAGAGTGGACTCTGAAGCGTTTTAAATATTAACTAGAACGCAACCGAACTGGGAATCGTCATTCAGGTTGTACGAAATCTTGTTCATCCGGAAAAATTGGAACCATTCATTCACCTACTACAACGTTTTTACCATTTTTCATAATTAATAACCAGAGCAACTCCTCTGAAAGTCAATAATGTTCACGACACTTTCTGCGTTCCAAAGTGGTTAATGGACAAGAAGATCGGTACTGTCAAGTCTTTCATCACACATCCGAAAGAGGAGACGTATTGTCGGAGTTGGGAACGGTTTTGCGTACACAATCAGTTAACTAAAAATCGTTTTCTGCCCTCTGCCGAAACATCTGCGATACAACCTTACAAATCAACTTTATGCATGTGAAACATGTTGTTTGGCCTAGTCATACTAGTGTTGTATAACAGGCAGTTTCGTTGTGAGTAGTATACTACTCACAAGTAGTGTATTAACCACAGGCGACACTCAGGAATAAAAGGACAAGCCCCGAACATGACGGACAAGAAGAAACTATCGTAACACTGTGTAAATGCTGTGTAAGAACTTTCACCGAGGCAAATGACCACATACTGTCACCCAATGTATGTGAGTGCTTGTTTGTCGTGCAAATGAGTGCACGCGTTTGTGATTAGGTTTTCGACATGACCTGTACGGAAGTTTGCACAACAAACCAACTTGCTGGTCAAGCGTCTTTTGCGGACACAACACTAGTAAATAGTATTTGAACTTTTATCAGTTTTGCGTATTACTCTTTCTTTCCTCTTACTTATTAGCACTAACTCTTGCATTCATAATTTCTAATAAATATACTCTGTAAGCAATTTTTGTGATCTACATTGTTCATCTTTACGGTTTCTTACACGATCTGCTCGTATACGTTATTTGCTGATATTGTGTTGACTAGTGTGATCGTATTTATGTTCACTACCTTCAGTAAGTTTTGATGACTGATTCTTGATGTGTAGCCATTCGTACTGATACGGCTTCATTACAGCTTAGACAACGTGATTGATAAAAGTTACCAAAAGTTCGAATTGAAAGCATCAACGTTCCAGTGTTTCAAATTTGTCTGTGTGTATGACGATTTAAATAATCTTGATTATACAGGGACGTGATCTGTAGCAACTTATTTTTAGGTGACAATGGGTCACAGTATTCGCGGTCCGACAACATTTGTTGACAGTGCAAAATCTTCTTATGTGCCGCATAAACTTCGCTGTTTCTTCATGATTTTGTTAAGGAAAAGAGTGACTTGGATCTTTTGTCAATCTTGTTTGCACAGGGGGTGAAAAAGCATCACCTATAACATGACCGAAATAAAGTAGCGTTCACGAACTGAGGAAGAATTGTGGGTAATTTATGAAACTGCTCAATTCCATTTCAGGACTTGAAGAAAATGGAGTGGATAAAGTAATTGAGTTCTCGGGTCAATTGCCTTCTTGAAAAAATACAGAAGATTGTACTCTATCTGTTTAGAAACCAGTTCATCAGGTCAACTTCTGTCTAGTAGACCTAAAACAGAAAACTGATCATCCAGGTTGCTTTTAACAATACTGTGGTTCAAAAAATTTGTCGGCCAAGATTTCGTTGAATTCGTTTGTATAGCCCCGAATACGGACGTCTCAAAAACGACTATCAGTTGTTCAAGATAGCATGACACCAATAAAGTGACAGACAATTTGTGAACAAAAACAAAGAACGAAAATCCACTTACGTCCATCAAAGCGGTGAGTTAGTTTCAGAAACCTTTTCGAGTGAGTCCATGGAAAAATACCACCGAGTCAATAATCTGTTGTCATTTGTAAATATTGTGGGCAAACAAATCTCAGTATTCCCGACAAAGCCAGGAACCTAACGAATTTGGCAGTCTACACTACTTTGTTGATCATTCTTCAGACGTTATTATCAGCAAGCCGCAACATTCAAGGTAAATGGTTTTATTCCAGCTAAACGTGTATAGTATCTGACAAACGTCAAGATCAGCTGAACAGCAAATGTTTCACGTTGGGATATTCTAGTTTGTTCACCAGACAACATTTAAGCAGGCATCAACAGAACTCTCAGTTCGTCTAAGTTTGTAAACTGGTTACTCGTGGCCTAATTATTGGTTCTGTCGAACGTTTGTAAAAACTTCATTTGTGTGACCGATAGAATAGAACGTGCTACTTAAACAGAGGTTGGGGGTAGTTACTGAAGTTTATCGAATTCGGTTTAACGACAGACTAAACATGAGATACAGATGCATTTTTGAAAAAAATGTCTCGTAATTAAATCTGAGAGAATCTGATGTATTTGTTGAAGTAACGAGTCAACACAATAGAAAGCGAACAGCTTATAACCCAACACAAAATCAGATAGTATATCATGGTTATTTACCACGAATTTTTCCAACGTTAGCTTGGCTAATTCGAAGTACGCAATTGTAAACGTGGATAAAATTCCTTCTGTAGAAAAGCGGGACAAAAACTTATACATAACTAACAACCATCGTCACTTTCACGAAAGTGATATAAGATATATGTTTTAAAAGTAATTCCGGCGCGATCGATTTACTGCAAACTTGATCGTTCCAATAATTAGTCTATCATAGTTGACATTTCTTTGCGATATTGGACTGAATGACAGATTGAAAGTGCGACTTTTAATTTCCATAAGTATCCTATGAAGTGATTTATGCTGATACTCACAAAGTTTTAGAGGGTGTGTTCAGTAGGCTAAACCAACTAATTATGTAAACTGTTCAACAACTGACAACCAGTATAAATGGAGGCGAAGAGACATTCCGTGAAGCACATTTTTTCAATAGGCAGCACCGTGAACGGCGACAATTTTCAGAACTGTGTACAGTGGATGTCATTCATGAAATTGGATCAGTCAAAGAGTTTTATAATTCAGGTACAAATTAATAAAATTTAATCATGTGTGAATTCAGGTGTCTCGTGCATCTCACATTTTTCAGTGTCATCAATAGTTTATAACCTGCCCGACTCTTCAAAGGTACTAGACGAAATTACGGTACGCAAAGTAAGTTGCTAATTTTGGACGCCCCACAATGTCGGCCAGAATTATGACCGGTTTTATTTGCGTAATTAAATATACGGTATTTTCCCCTGAACACAAAACTTCTTCAGCGAATTATTGATTAGTGAACAAATTTTTATCGAGTAAAATCAGGTCGATGTGCTTGTGGCACAATAAATGAGACGAGGTTGTGTCCAAACGTTTGAAATAATCACTCTTGCGTGATCACATTCTGGTTTCCGTGAAAAGAGTCACCATCGTAATACATAAGAAATATTTCATACGAGATACAGTATCCAGTCTTTTTGGTGCGTTTCTGGAATCATTATATGGGGATGAAGTATTGTTTGTCGGAGTAAGTAACAAAGTGCATTAAAACTACTTGAGCTGCATTTCAGAAGTAAAAATTCAAACTTGTGAGATTGGCACCACCAGCATTTGCTCCTAAGCATCAACCCTGGTGTAGAGAGTATGGGATGCTTTCAGGCTGCCTACGTCCACAGATGACATCAGTAGTGACGTTGGTGGATTCCAGCGTGAACTGTTTGAGAAATCCTGCCGGAGCATTCGATCCCCTGAATCATTCGCTGGTTTACATATGAGACAGTGAGACGGGTGGGTAACAGCGTCCAAATGTGAAATTTCCGAGCAACCGGTGTGGCTCCGTAGCTCAGCTGGTAGAGCGCTTGCCGCGTTAGGCAAGCTGTGTCTGTTGCTGGTTCGAATCCAGCCGAAGCCTCGACTTTTCACAGTTGGGTCTCATCTAAAATCATAAATCTGCCGCACTACTTATTGGTAATACGTACTCATTATTGGTTATATAGAACCAAGGACACTTGACTAGCAGAACAATATTGCTCGCAATGCTTTGTCTTGATGAAGGGTTAACTAAGGAAGAGAGATGTGCGAGAATTTAATCTTGATAAATCTTGATTAGTTGGGTTGTTTCGTGATACTCGACAACACTGGTCAAACCGGGTTCATTTATCGTTTATCCTCAGCGGAATGACCACGCTCAAAACCAATACACTGCAAATTTTGCACGACGTTTCACACACAGATGTAGATTAGATTTTAAGTTCTCACAACGGTGCGTGAGGTGTATCCTCCGAAGTGTAGAATTTGCTGATCGGTCCGGGGTCTACTATGCAATCTGTTATCGTTCGATGGAGTTGCCGTATGTTTGCCTCTTGGAAAGAACTCTGTCCGTTATTATTCCCAACTATGATGGTGGCATGAATTATTTCTTTAATGGTCACATCCATCACGGATTTCCTTCTCTGGTATGAGTGTTTCTTGGAACGAGACGATTAACTGAGTCTTCTCTCAACGGCATATTTCGGTGGAACATCACCAAGTAAAATAAACTTCATTTGTGTAACGATAAAATGTTTCCTGTACATTTAGTTAGGAAGCTTTTAACGAGAAAACTTATGTGGCTGTGATTTATTCTCCATGTGCTTGCAGTCGGTCGATAATTGTAACTAAGTGCATCCGGATCGACCGTGAATAACTAAACTACGTACCAGCAACAACGCTGTCACAATTCTTGAACGTAATGAAGGTGGTCTACTGAACAATTGCTTCGCTTCCCGGTTCAAATGTTCCCCAGAGATCAACTGATGAGTCTACAAAAGAATGAAATCGGCAAATGTAACCGATTTTACGGTTTGTGGTAATGTGTACACAGTTGGTCGCAATGTAGATAGCGCAATTGAGAAATATATACAATCAATACGTGTATGAATGTGTGAAAAGTTCTTTTTACACAGGTATGCCCTAAAAATTTGTGTAACTTAAGGCACCAAATATTAAAAAAAAACTTTGGCAACTATTGCGAAATAATTAGAAGAGGGCATTAAATCTTAAAGTCTCTGGTATAAATCTTTCTTTAAACGAGCGTTCGAAACAAAAGTCAATAGCAAAATACTTTGACATTACAGTGCAGTAAAACAAACGTTCGCATTGTTTGCCACGTTGGGGAAGAGGTTGAAAACAAACACTTTCATGTCTTACTTGAAATAGGCTCGGAGTGCCATAAATAATTTTCAGAATCTCATCCTGACATTACATGATAACATTTTCCACAATTTACAAGGTTGCTGTATTGACATTCACGTTACGTGGTAACAACAATAGCAACGCACACACAACAACCAGAGACTTTCGCAGCAATCAAAATTAGTCTGCCATCAGCACGTTTCTTGACAGCTGCCCAGTTGGAAGTACCTAAATACTAGACGTGCTTTTCTGTACAGTGGATTGAAGTTTACACATAAATCTATGTTGTTCTCACTGCAAACCAACAAAGATTAAATTGTCAAATCAACAAGCGCCAACTGCGAGGGCAGTTTTAGGTCACTGAGTGAAATCAAAATTGTACATTTGAATTGATCTAATTACTTTATTTCAGGTGGTGCACCTGGGTGGAAACAATAGTGAAAGCAGCCAAAGGAGATGAACTGGTT
>QNGE01002752.1:62241-99706 GCA_008508345.1 Paragonimus westermani | reverse complement strand
GTCCTCCTGGAAGACCGTACACCCAGAGTGAGGAAAGTTGAGAAACAATCGATTATTTCTCAGAGTAAGAGATTACTAACAGTTAAGAGGACACATTGGAACTCGCACGACAGGCGTGCTTATGTACATCTGAAACCAGATTATTTAGGAAAACGGGGGCTTAGCAAATTGTTTCCGTTTTTAAGCGTCAACGGTAATATTACTGCTAATCGGATGAATCCAGTAGCAACCTAGCCACAGTTTGTCAAACATTAATGATAGCGTATATCAGCATTGTGCAGACAACAGCCGATTAGCAGTAGGAGTAGGCGATCAGGATTTCCTTTACTCATTTTCATCAATCCGGCTGAAAGCTCAGCTAACTGTTCTTCATGTATTATTCAGGTCCGTACCTGATTTCAATTACTAGTGACGATTTTACGGCAGATTTTGGCAAGTTGTTCCTGACTGAAAACATCCGTTTTTCGGTATAGTATACTGGATAGGAGACATTGTTTGCCCAACATTGTGGTGCTAGCAAGCTGACCCTGGAAAGTTTGTGGATGGAAATATTTCCTAATATGTGGTTGACATTGTGGATGGTGCTACGTGCTATAGTTAAGTTGCGAATGGTATATCGGTAGGCAATTGACAACCGTCCCAGTTTACGCAATCTTTTGTCACAAATTAACGAAAGAAGTGTTGCTAACCATTGCATAACTTTCCGAGGTAATTTCTTAACAAAATGGACGGCATTCACAAGAGACATACATTATAAGATATCCGCACCAAATGTAGTACGAATGAAGTTGAATAGTTTTGGCGTCATGTTTAACATGTTATTGATAAACAGATTGGGAATAACACAACGTTACGAGCAAGTTGTAATACTCTACGTTTCAACCACCTCGGGTGCTTGCTTGGGTAGTTAATCCAAGGTGAGGGCGTAAAAAGGATTGAGAATAATGTACATTCAATTCCATTGGAACACTCCAAGAGGCCAGTAAATTTTCTTAACCAGTGATAGCTCAGAGACAGGCAAGGGTCCTTTAGAACAATTTTCCCTTCGTTCCTTTCATGAGCTGTGTGTCCCAGTGTTCGCCTCAAAGAGGATACTCACTACAGTCTGAACGACAGCAGTGCGATACTTCACGATTAGCGGCGTTGAACGGTAGCTGGTTGATCCTAGCTTAACTGCTTAATGTGTTCAGTTTTAACAGTAATACGTGTGATATACACCGTGTGAAATACCCGCCATTAGAACAGACGGTACGTAGTTAGACGAGCTTGGCAAACATGTTAGACAGTTTGCATCAAATGAATCGGCTGCTCCAAGTTCCTCTGAAAAGTGGGAAGAATGGCAGCTGTCACAGCTGTCAGTTAATTAGCCAATACTTGACTATATTTAAAAGTTTAAAATGTGCTAAGTTTACCTGTTTGTGCCAGCTATTTGATCAGCCAGATTACTATCGACTGGGCGACAAATACATGATAAAAAGTGTGTGAAACTCATTGTGAGTTGATTTTGATTCACCACACCTTCAGCACGTTCTATCTATTTCCTAACGAAGTAGGCCACTCCACTCATCGCTGACGTGCAAAAGGAATAATTTAGTAAGGTTAAAAACAGCTGTTATAGTGTCACGTTGACTTGAATTTAAGACGTATACTTTGCCCAGGTAAGTCTGAGGATCAAGCATTATTTCTAAAACCAACTGCCGAAGTGTTACAGTTTGACCAGCAGACAGAAAAATTACGGTCTTATTAACGTAGTGAATGAGCAAAAACAGGGTTTTCAATGAGCATCTCACGTGAGCGGTTACCATCTTTACTGGGATCTCAGACTGACTTCCTCGGCTACTTAGGACCCATTCACAAGTGTGGTTAACTTAGAATGAATTTCATCACCGAGGTCTGTTGTCGTTGTAGCACACCCGTCGATTTTCGACTATGTGAGCAGGGTGGCTCAGAGTGTTAAGCCACACCATGGTTAAACGGTAGAAGCTACCACCTAGTACGAGTGCGCAAACTGCTCTACATTCAGACATTGGGGTAAATTTTGACCACTTGGCCTCACACCCATCGCTTTGTCTAGAACCTCAAACTACATGTGCTTGCTGGTTATTTTTCTCCAGTAGTGGCCAATATCCACGACCGACATAGTCAACGGTTACGGTAGCAACTACGAGTCAAATCATTTCTTTAGTTAATGGCTTTGTATTTCTGACCCCGATTTGGACAGGTTTACTTCGACTTTCACACCTAATCCTCATTCAAGTTGTTGCCAAACACTAGCCGCCGTGTTGATGTCACCTCAAAGCACCCCCTGTGATTCGCACGTTTGTTACCTGGGTAAGTTTCATTCACGTTTGAAGCAGTTAGATAAATGGGGTCAACTTGCTTGAGGGTACGGTGTTTTAAATGCAAACTGCCTCGACAGATGTGTCCTTAAACAAAATGGAGGTTGTTGAAAAGTAAAACGCAGACCTGATCGTTAACCTGTGGTATATGCAGACTAAACTTCTGTGGGGCCTGATCAAACAGTGGTCGTTGACGTGAACAGCTTTTTTAGATGGGACCCAACTGTGAAANCGTAGCTCAGGTGGTAGAGCGCTTGCCGCGTTGAGGCATGCTGTGTCTGTTGCTGGTTCGAATCCAGCCGAAGCCCTGACTTTTCACGGTTGGGTCTCATCTAACATCATAAATCTGCCACACTACTTATTAGTAATAAACAGCTTTTCCCAAACGGTAGGCGGTGAAACAGTACCTGCTTATTGTGATATGTTTCTTAAAATGTTTGAGAACTTTTGACATTTAATGCCCGACAATATGTATTTTATCTTGTTCGTTCTCTTTTTTTACAGAAATGCTGGTGAAGGCGTTAGTAAGGTTTCTTTCATCATGCAAATTTGGATCGTTTGATAATCTGTTCTCCATCTGAAAAATAGTGCATTTTTCGATTTTCCAACGAGACGGCCTAATTTGCCCGGCTGAACAATGGGCACTAACATGTTCAACTCTAACCGACACAGTATTCGTGTCATCGGTCGGCCGTACCGTTTTTTGATGTTGGCTCAGAGGTTTCAGGCGTGCTTGCGCCAACACAGGACGCACTTGACGTTGCTCTCTCCTGCCGACTGATCCACTACGCAAAGCTGTTAAAAAGGGCCAGTTGCACAAGCTCATAAGAGTCGCCCTACCGACCAGACTGGGATGAACGAGTGGATTTCGGTACATGTGCTGAATACTGTCACATTTATGAGTGTCGATCGTTTCCAGGTGAAGGGTTTTAGGGATAACATGTACAGCTCGAACACTGCTGATCAGACCTGCAGACATGCCAACCATTCAAAGCAATATAGGTAGAATTTAAATGGTATCATTAATGGTATCAGTAGATTAGTGTTATTGCTCGCGAATAAGTCCGGATTAACTGAACAAGAGATTGTCTTTAAAATTGCACTATGTTGTACGAAGTTACGTGTTCATCGCAATCTATTCATCGTGATGTGATCCTTGTGAACCGATCTGTCGAATTCTGCCAGTCGCTGTGGCACACACAAACCCACAGGCAGGTTATTTGTGCGATTCAGCGATATTTTTGGCTTCCGCGGCTATCGGTGTTTTGTTTACATTTTTTTAAGTTCACGTCGATCACAATTCAATTCACAGGCTTCTATTTTAGACTGGCCGTTTCCTTGCTGCTTTGTTACAAACTTTATGCAGCGTATAACATTGCACAAGTTTCTAAAGCGGTGACCAGAACACAAACGATTGGGAATATAACAAACCGTACACTTATGAGTTAATTGGAAAAGTCAGGTTTATTCGAGTCAACTAGGCTCTACGGTGGACGGCAATAAAGAGTATCTTGACAGATTATACAACAGAGTGGGCTCAGTAATTAAAAAAATCAACGTTTATCCTTAAACTGGAACATTGATTTTCTCCAAAAGACAGTACTATTAATAAATATTAACAGATGGAATATGAAATTTTTGTTTATTGCAAAGGAACGGGTAGTTACGGTGTGTAAGTTACCACACTTGCGAAAAAACTGACTAGGTTATACAGAAGCCCCCCTTTCGCAAGGGGAAGAGACATATATACACGGCATGTTTAGAGAGAAGAATAACCAAAACTCAGGAGCTTTATAGTTCATTGAGATTAACACGTCTCAGTAGATGTCAGTGACTCCTCAAATGCAGCTGTTTCAAAAACGTCTAACTGATTCATCTCGTCCGATTATACTCCAAAAGGTACCTCGTAATCAAGTAGCTACGAAGATTTATAGCCATCAACTATAAGCACTGACAATTTCCAAATTACATAATTGTACACTGGAATAGGTGACGGTCACCGCGTTCAAGGACTGTGTGTTCAGTGATAAACGTGCGTCAAACAGGTTTCGTGAAAATTGTTAATAAAGACGTCCTTTTTCATAACACACGGGTGGAATACGTAACATCTGATTTGAAAAGCTCCGCTAGACAACCAGGATTGAAGGGAATGCTATACATCTGAGGGTAAGCTATTCTTTACATCCGCACAAGATCCGGAGTACCGACCAGACTATCTGTTGGTGACTGACTGCTGTGACCGCGTTGCTTTTATTGACCACCAGTAAAACATAGATATGAACTGTTTGGTGACATTTTCCAAGGAAGCAAGCATTCTTGTGAAACTTTCTAATGTGCTGCATTTAACATGTTCCACAAATTTCAAGCGAGTTTCCAAATTTTGGATCATTATCGCTCTGTGCACTCATTACGTTCGAACCATCGTATGTCCCGAATATAATCATCCATATGGGACAGCCTGAGCGGTCTACATCGAAAATCGTTTCAACCATACTCTCACCATGTGGAATGTCATAAGAATCACAGCTGGACACAGTTGCGAGTATATTGTTACAAGTGTGGAAATGTAACACAACATGACGTCGAAGCTAGTTCAGCGAATATGACCATAAACTAGCTCAGCCCTGACATCCCGCTGGGAGAATTCTCGCTTCAATCATCTGCACTGAATCCACCCTGACACACACGAGCGCACTCACTGTAAGATTGCCAGAATCAAGAGGGGGTGTTTTAGGTGAAACAGTCAAGCTTCACTCAGCCGCTTTGTCTTGTGACTCTAGGAAACTGGGGCCACCAAACAACATAAAGCGCACTACTTACGCAGTGAATGCCTCATCGATCTGTTGTCAACTAAGGATCGTCTTGTTGTCTGTCAGATGAACAAGCGAATGGACTAGACTACCTGCTTCCGGTGAACGACGGAAAGCGATCCACTTTTGCGACGCCTGTCGGGATAGCAGGTGACTTAACGAATGCGTAACTTTAGTAAGTTCATAACTGAAAAATGCATATCTGTGTACGGTTTCTTAAGACTTATTTCCTTGATTCTCAGACTAAGCGGTGAGAATCATGTGTTCACCCAAACGAGCCCTCACGATCCGATAAATCACATCCGCCTGCAAGCATTCTGAATAAGTGTGCTCAAATACGTTAACTCATTCTTTCAAACGGAGGCAACAGAAACCCATTGGTTGTGAATAATATCATATTAGACTAGTCTTCACCGGTTTAGTTACAGAGTCCAGGAGGACAGGATATGTGAAGTGGTCTCCACTGAGGAGTAAGTCGTTCTTCTAGAAAGACTTCCATAACCCATTCATGCATGCTCACCTCAAGGGGCTACACAGCGCTGACTGCCATGCTGAATAGATCATTTTCGAGGAAACTCAAATTGTTTATCCAGTTGGTAACATTTTCCTCGTCGACAAGAATTCAGTTCAGTTGGTCCTAATAAATATTAATTTATTGTTTGTCGTTTCCAGCTAAACATACTGACGGAAGAAAGAAATGACACAAACCGTCGGCATCGGTTAACCGGCTTGGACCTTACACGAAAGGACGGGTTATCCACTTATGTCACACTGCACTGTTGAGAGTTCATTGGCAGAAGCTTCACTTCATCACAGTGAATGAAATGACTTGTTGCAGTTTTCAGTGCCTATCTCTCGGCACTGGAGGAGTATGTACTATTCCCCGAATACTGTTCGAATCAAGGGCCTCATTTCGCTTCACTTAATGTAGACCACACGAAATTGACAAACACCATCAACTGGGGAGCAAATGGAATGTAGTATGTAAGTTGATTTCGTGCAGAATGTGTGATGGATGAGCACACGATTGAAAGTGAGCAATTCGGTGGTCGCAGAGAAATTCCTACGACACCACTTAAGGCACTGCTGACCCAGTCTGTGTGAGCTGTTTCGCAGTCAACCGCGGTCACACGGTCAACCGCTTGATCGACAAAATCCTTCAGCAAGAAAGCCTGTTACAAGTGATGTCCATTCAGTACGTCTGGACATTTCATGGAAATAGAACTCTGGTTGCCCGTTATAACGAGCGACTTCGCTGTCACTCAGCAGTAACACTGATCTTTCCGAAACAAATCCCTTTGGACTCTCTTGTTCGTCTTTTATCCACTAGTGTTAGGCACTCGCGCTTTAGCACCCAATCAGGCAGAGAGGTGACGGACTACTGTCATAGTCAGTCAACTCCAGACAGAAGGGTTCAGTGAAAGTTATATGGGTCTTTAATCCACAGAAGCGAACACATACATAAAAGTATGGCAAAGCAAGAACGCGTGCTTTGCCTGTTTGCGTGTGGGCCAATGAAAACTGACAAGTTATTATCGTCTCCCAATGTACAGTGGGGATGTGCTCTCAGTGCAAGCTGAGCTTTGGAAACCACCCTACCACCCTACCCTGATCATCATGTGGATCACTAGAACAATTCGTCTGGCAAATAACATCGTAATGGTCGCGACAGCTGTATTGATATTTCAGGCATGGAACCACTACTTCATTTGAATGAGCCAGTAATGAGACACATATTAAGGTGTGAACCCAGTTCCCACACATATTCCTATCATCCGTAAATATGTGACTTGCACGAACTCAGAAAACAGCAGTTCTGGATCGAAATATGAAAATGACGATTGACCAGGGTTGTGTGGAATCTGCACTTACAACGGAACCCATGATTTCAAACACATAACAATGTACTCTCACCGACTGCTGCTTCCTACGTTCTACCTGGCAAGCTAACCCGGTTGGATCGCCTTTTCAAAGAGCCGTGGTTCTGAGTTGCATACCGGAAATCACATACTTCTAATAAGACTACACATTACGGGTCTCATCTCTCTCATTCAATATACTTCTCACATTTTTCTCTCAACTGATTGCTTTTGAGCACACCGCTTGTCTATAAATACAAACTAGACCAACTTAGTGACCAGCAGTGAGGTCTCATCAGGTTGCAGGTAACCATTTTATGTTGACCCATGCTAACAAGATAACCATCACAACCACACCTAAACTAATCATTCTGTCTTCGAAGCTTCAGTCGTAGGAATTCTGTTCCTGTAAAGTAGACCAGTGTCCTGAATCCATAAGCTTCCGGGCTGCTTGCGATCGGGCACCATTATGAGCAAGGTTACCGAATTTAACTAACTTCCTAATCAACTGCATCACATTTTTCCAAACAACCTGTTGAGTTTATAGGCAGCTATGATAATCGTGTGCCATGAGGCTAACTTTGCACTCACTGTCATGGGTAGACTATTTGGACTTATGTAAAATGAACATCACCCACAATTGAATGCAGCTGTCGTATTCTCATAGATTATCCAGTCAGCTTCTCCCAAAAAAGAAGCACCAGATTCGAGTTTCGCCCTCATTAGAGCTCGCCAGTAGTGTACATCCTTGTAATGGTGAGGACTAGAACCCCAATCACGCTTTCATGTGAAAACCGTGTTGATCACTGAGTCGCTGGCCTCACGTTAGACAACTGAATCATCACACGTGTACCAACCCCCACTACTCATTAGCAGTCTAAATACCGCTCAACAGGTTAGTGATTTCTGTGAGTTCGGTTTTGGGAGAAGTCCGGGTCGTGCGGTCATCGATTAGAGTTAACGCAGCAGTCACCCTTTTGGGACGGTCGACCAATCTAATTACTACTCACAAGCCAAAGTGGTTGAAGGTTCATACATAATAATTCGTTACTACCCAATGTGAGGTCAGTGGCGCAGTGATCAGCACAGTCGCCGCATGAAAGCGTGGTTGAATTTCTGGTCCGTACCGTGGCCAAAGTATGCGCTACCAACGAGTTCCATTGAGAGTGAACACTGAGTCTGGGGCCGACCGTAAAAGTCTATGGGGATGAGGCGAGTGCGATCAATGGCGAGTGATATGGAACTTATATAAGAACCAAAGTTTCCTCCACCTCCCAGATTGTGGTCTACACCGTGTGCAACACTGTGTGGAAAAACCCATTTATGTGAATAGTCAGTCGGTGCATACCGAGACAAACAACAAATCATGTGGGTACTTCAGGAAACTAGTTAAACCGACGACGGTTATATTGCCGTGATCCTGACCTGTTGAATATTACGAAGACAGAAGTGTAATAAGCTCACAATGCAGAGCAGAGAAGGCGTCCATTAACAGTGAGGAAGAATGAATTCCTGGTGATTGCGATGTGAGCATGACAGCTTCTGATTTCTTTGCCTAATGGCCATACTGCCTGATCTTCTTATGTGTTGTGTATTCTGTAGGAGTGAACACTCCATGAACAAACGTGTGTTAGTCAATTACAGGTTCCTCGTTTGTTACCTGACAGTGAGGTGACAAGGCGGCTCCACCGAAACGCACGAACAGCTCGCTTCAGTCTGGTGGTCTTTGAAGGCTGATTGAGGTAGCTGACTGAGAGCAGTAGGTGTGTAATTTTACGCCCGTTTGCTGACCTGCCAGACGCAATTCGGTGGTTTGTAATTTAGATAACGCAAGTTAACGCAACGTTCGTAATGTCTGGTTGTTTGACGATCAGCTTGCAGGTCATTCACAGTAGCTGATGAGACATTCTTCAATAGACCACGTCTTCCAGATGTCTAATATAGCTGGAATTATGTGGTACCCAAGACATTTTGGACGAACTATGGTTTCGGTTGATTAGAATGGTGGAGCCACAGAACAGAAACGCCGGTGTGTAATTGCTTCTTCCGAATAGGGAGCATGAAGTGGATTGAGAAATCATATCTTGATAAACGAACAGGCATCAGAAAAAGAGGAGTACTAGCATTTCGTAAGGTTCGCAGAAATTTTACTACCCGGAGGAAGCGGAGAATATCTGTGTGCAACTAAATTTCTGTCAGATGGCGCACAGAGTGAATTCCCGGGAAATTGGCGGTAATAAGATTGTCAACTCGGAGAAGTTACAGAAGAATAAGCGGAACAGCAAATAAGTTGCAGTCACTCGAGCGTCCTCTAAGCAAACTCCTACATTCAACGAACAACAAGTGGCCAGTAAAAACAGTTTGCTTTCGGATTGACCTTCATTCACTTTCAACGGTTCTGTTAGCTAAGCTGTTTGAAAGCTTAGTTTGACATTCTGATTAGGTGTGTCGAGATGGTACTTGAATTTAACTACTGGTGACGATTTTGTGGAAGGTTCCAGTAATCTGTTCCAGACTGGGTGTGCTTCGACCACACGGAAGTGTCCTCCGTTGTTCAGGCAGCCATTTGATGCTGTAACAAACTACTTCTGATATGGTGGTCTCAGATAAGTAAAGCCTATTTCCTAACAGGCAATTAGTTTGTTTGACGATCTTATGTGCTACATACTGGTCCGACCTGTTAAGGCTGTTTCAACGCAGTCCTAGCTTATGTTTTCTGTTTTTGTCAGGTAATCAGAAGTGAGTTGCAACCCGTTCTGTGTCTTCCCGTTGGTCCCCACCGTTAAAAACAGATTTTCATGAGAAATGCTGTAAGCTTGACTGGATTTTTTGCTTCAGATGATGAAGCGCGGCGATTTGCACATAACTAAAAAAGCATTCATGAAAAACACTATGAACAACCTAGTGAGCCACTCGAGCACCGAACTCGAATACCGGGTCACTGAAGTAGACTGGGGCGACAAGCTATGGCCATTCGAAACAGTTGTACACGGGCTCCGTTCTGTGCGTAGGGGTGTAACAATTTTATCTCCAAGGCGGTATTCAGTGCAGCCTGTGTGACGGGTTGGTTTACATCATACTGAGCTGTGTGGAAAGGAGGTCGTCAGTTGGTGACCCAGCGGTTTAGGGCGTTACAGTTTAACAACAGCTTGTCTGTAGTTTACATTTCGTCATACACTACCATTTTATGGGCGACAGCATGGAATCAGATGTGCAAGGTTTGTTTTGAGAAAGTAATACTGGCTTCCTTAAATATTTTGGGCCTTCAGAACTGTGTAAAGGTGGTCGGTAGTTAACTCTGAGAGTTTTAATTTTGGGGCAATAACCTTACGAACACTCCGGTCATATAACGGAACAAACCATCACCGTGTAATCGACATGTACACCTCAAAACCGGTGTGCAAAACTGGGGAGTCTTTAGGAGGGCGACAGGTGTGGTCATTTGTGGGTGATGTCTGACTATTATAAAAACCAGAACCTTTTCATCAGTAATTTACTTATGCGTACAAACTTTTTCAGAAAATCTGCAATGTGTTTCCATTGTCATACCGGCCAACCCAGTCGCCTAGCACTCACTGAGATTGGGTAAAAACACGTACTGTAGTGGAATGGATAGATGGATAAGTTTCAAGCGAACACGAAATATTAGTCCGGCTGGAAGTAGTGCAAAATTGTGACGAAGAATATCCATGCCTATCAAAATATGATAAATGACCACTTATCATGTCCTACCTCAGAGTTAGAAGTCAATATAAAATCAGTGTGAGACTCCCGAGGGTGTATACACTTTACCAATCATATTACTACATTTAGCTTTCCGTGATTTTTTATCATACCAGCTGGCGCATCCTGCAGCCTGAACTAGGGCACACTTTTTTTTCCAGAGAACACAAATACCATAGAATGTGTATCGCATAAAAATCTTCTTTATTGCGTTCTGTTATCACACCCTTACGCATAAAATCGACCACAATTAAATACCACGTAATATTTAATTAAGTTATCATTTTTTATTCAGTGAAACCTGCTTACAACCAACCTTAAATGGTAGCGGAATGTTTTCCGATTTTTTTTTACCATGGTCGTCATTCTCCAACTGTTCGGGTAACTGTTCCCTAATTCGTTTAATGCAAACATTCCAGGCAGTCAGGTGCAGTTTTCCTGTACAGCTGTTAAAACATTGTCTGAAATATTAAAACCACTATGTTTGATGGTATAGTGAGAAGCCTCAGTAACCGCTCAGTAACTGTTCAACCCATTCACGTTGACAAACTCAGGTTCATAGGTTGTTACAGAAGGTAGAAAGCTCTTTGTTTATGCGTTCCTGTCTGTGTGTTAGGTGGTGAAAAATTGTGTTGCACGATTTATAGGTGTAAAGAAAAAGTGATTGAAACTAAACGGAAGATAAATTCAATTAAGGTGGTGGCTGCAGCCATCTTAGCAACGAACGCTGAAACACAGTGAAAAAAAACATCCAGTTGGACATACACAGTTAACGACCTGTGAGGGTGAGCTAGTATAACGATTAGGGAAATCGTATTGTCAGTTGTCTCTCACGTATGTGCCAATCGAGTAACGCTTTAAACCTCCCAACCAATTCATCTGTGCCCACCGAGTTGGGCACTGCATTCCAATGTGTACAGCGTTGAGGTGTGAAACACCTCTGTATATGAATTAACCTGTTTGTTCCAAAAGTGACTTATTTGGAAGAGATGTGTCTATGGATGACCGGTGTTGTGGAGCATTTTGTAGGTAATACTTAATTTCCTTGAGTCTCTGGAGATGTTTGCAATTGATTGAGAACTGACTTAATTCTGTCAGTCTTTTCGGGCAGGGGATTATCCTAAGCCCCATAATTTTCTAATCACAGCCCCCCCCGAACCCTTTCAATAAATGTCAGTTATCTTCTAAGATAAGGACGGCAGGTGTGGACAGATTATACAGGCGAACATAGTGGGAAACACTTCCTGATGGAAGATTCCACATATTCTTTCCGTAAGATACAGCGTTATTTATACTTTTTTTGGCCATGACAGAAAAAACATGTAGACAGACTGAAAATGTGTGCCACTATAGTCCCTAGTTATCTTTCACATGGGAATACAAGCAGCTTTGTGTTACTAAGCTAATGGTCAATATGATTTTGAAGACGAACGTGCATGACTACACTTGAAGATATTGAACGCCATCACTGATTTAGGCAGTTCAAACTGTATTGTAAGGGCACCACATCTTCCCAGTACTCTAGAACTCGCAAGAGCTTTGCGTTATTGGCTTAGAACAAAATCGATGATTTGACTATACTGGATAATTCAAAAACGAAGTGGATGAATAACAGGGGGACCTAAGATGGATCCTTTTGGAACGTCACTGTTGGCTGAAAACTACCCTAACAGTTGTCCACTCATGTTGACGTTGAACATACATTCAACCATGTAATCATTAAGAAGCCAGTTGTGCGAACAACTGTTTCCTCATCGGTCTTTTACAATTACATGAGGTACATGCTTTTTCTATATGAAAAATTAGAGCAAGTCAATAAGGTCATAAATGTGGGGCGGATGACACTCTACTGGAGGGGCTGAGAGTGTTGGTGAATGTGTTACACTGTCACTCGGTGTCAAGTGGTTCACGCTTGCTTGAGCTTCAAGTGGCTGTGGTAATCCTCTAGCCTTATGAGTAGGCGCTCGTCAAGGCCAGAACTATTCAGTTTCTACAGCAAGATGGAGTGCTCAACCCTATCAAAGGCTTTAGGAACTTTAAAATAAACCACGTCTATGGTCAGTTCTGTCTGCAGCCTTCGTCCAAACATCACGAGCAATCAGCCGATTCATGATGTATGGTTATCCCACAACAACGCCATGTTGCTCCTTGGTGGTGGGCTAGAGGCCTTCAACCTTAGCGGGGAGAGAGACATCAAATAATCTGTCTATTACCCTAAAGATCAGCAAACCAGACGCTAACGGCTGATAGTCTGCTAGGTTATCTCAGCGCTCAACTATGAAGATAGGTATGACTATTAACTGTAAACGGTTTTACCAGTTACGGTCGAACTAATACTGTATCCGCTTTAGGCGAGAGCCTGCCGTCAAGTGTTTCGCTGCTCTGGTTACGGATGCGGCTTCTCATGTTCTTGTCAACGAGTGCACAACTTGCAACACTCTCACAGTTATTGGTTTCTTCTCACTATCCACAATCAATGAACCGTGGTAAAACCCGGATAAAACAGTCCGCCAATGGATTGCTTGATTATGTCTGGCTTTGGTTTGTAAACACGCGAGAAAAAATCATTATCTCTTTACCGTAACACCACCTTTTTTCATAACATTCGTGAAGGAACGTCAGGTGGAGCTATTTATATCCAGTGGCAAAGGCTCATCAGATTCTTCTCAACTGGTGCACAACGGTAACGACAGTCAAAACACCATCCAGCAGCCTGCTTAGAGGCAATGTTACTCTGTATAATTCGGAGGCGCTGCCTTGGAGAACGCAGCATAAATGATCTTTTGAACTGACCCTACGTTTCGTGGCAACATTTTATGGTAATCTCAACGACGTGATAGAGCTTAGGGAGAATATGGACTGTGCTTTCTCATACTCACACGGATGACGATATTCGGTCATCTACTCCTAAAAACCCTCAATCACGATGAGGAAAAATCTACGCAGAGGCCCCTTCAAGAAAGAACTAGCAGCCGATTGCAGTCCGATCACCTTGGCAGACTGAATACATCTTCAGTGTGGTACTTTGGATATTCCATTCTGAATAAATTCAATTCGACTGGTTTGATCCAGCCTAAAATTGCGGAACAGGTTTTCAAGTGCACTCCATAGCACGCGCTGTGAATTTTCACAAAATACACTCGCGCTTGATGAGCCAAACACCAGCATGAAACAGTGGAGTTTAAACTGAATACTGAAAATACATCTATGTGGCTCGTTTGCTTGCGGTAGAAAAACACATCAAAATCCAAGAATCTACTGAGACAATTGAGGTAGTGTAGTGAGGACAAGCGATCACACTGTACTACTCACACCACTGTCATTCAGTAGTGTGGCAACGGCATGGATTCTGACATTGAGCTGGCGGCGGGGAAAATACAAGGAACACTGGAGTGCACGATCGCTTTAAGTGGTTCTTGCTACATAAAGAAGCTGAGCACTGGCGCCCGTAGCAACCGTGATGTTCTGAGACGGGTATCGTAAGCAGATGAATGTTTCACCTTGGTCCTATTGTTTAACAGGAACCTGCCAGCATCCGGACCGCAAGTCCCACACTGTGAATATCCTGCCGTTCTGCAGTTTGTCGAGAACCTCCACCACCACTGGAACTGTTACGAATTTATTGACCATAATCTTGTTGAGCCGTCTGAAGTCGACGCAAAATCGAAATTTAGCATTGGGCTTCCTCACCAGCGAGACGGGGGGATTGAACGGGCTATCGGTCTTCTGGATGATTTCTTCTTTCACCCAGTCGTTCACTTTCCGGCTGCAGGTGTATTGGGGTTCTTCTGGGATCAAAAGGTTGAAACAGATTTGGCCTGTTAGAGATTTTGTGTTCAACCTGGTCACAATAGCCACACAGGTCCTGATCCGTAGTGAGAAATTCCCGAAAATTTTTTATGCAGCCATTTCGATGTCAATTCTATCCTTTTGTCCCACTACTGAATAGCACTAGTGTGAGTAGTACAGCGTGATCGCTTGTTCTCACCACAGTAGGAACTCAGCGATGTGGTACATCGACTCAAGAAGTCAGAACCCTTCCGACAGTTGTCGATTGCCAGGCTATGTGTAGTATGATACGAAAATAAGCCAGCTTGGCTTTCTGCAAAATGCACAGGATTCCATTGCTGGAACACCAAAGGTTGATGAATGGTGTAAAGGCAGTTAGCTAAAAACATGCAGATGTGAATAGATACTTTGGGAATGCAGTTGAAAACCAGGATGCAATCTGTCTAAAAACAGTGGTTTGGAAGGAATTTCCAAGGCTGTCAGGGTTGTGGCCCTCTGCTCTCATGATCAAAATTGTTGTAAATATTTCGAGTCACAAAGTGGCTGTTTCCTTGGATGAAACAAGTCTGGCGTGAGTAAACAGTAGTGCATTACGTCCGTAATTTTGTTGGCCTCTGAACTGAGAAAATTCCTTACCACTGTTCACACTCTTTAGATTCTTCACCAACCTGATATTTAATCTCGATTCCTTACACACCCCTTTTTGTGTTATTGTACTAATTTTTCCTTAACTGTCTGCGGCGTAGGTAGTTATTTCTGACCTGGCCTACTTGCGTGACTGTTCACCCTTGATTTTACTGTACCCATTGGGAAACCACTGAATTTGTTGGGCGATACCGTCGTCATCGGCAACTGAGGTTTGCCCGTTGTAATTATTAACACATTTTCTTTAATAGTACCATAGAAATATTTGGGTCCAATATTACTTCCAAGTTGGGGGTCCTTTTTCGCGCTACGCGTTACTCAGCGACTGGGCGTGGATCGTTGCAGCATCTCTGTTTGGTGCAAAGTTGCCAGAGGCCATTGTTTTACATTGAGGCGACAAAACAAACCGCAACTTTGATAACCCCGTCACAACAGCTCATTAAAATAGCATGCAGTGAGGAACTCGTGTCTTTAGGGAGCCAAAAACCTACCAGTCAAGTTCACCATCCCTCAAACTCTACTTAACATAGCTCGTTCCATCCCAAACTACTTCCAAACGAATGTAGATGTTAAACATTTTCCGGTAGTAAATGTGTGAAACGAAAATAAAAGCCCATACACTGAGATATATGGCATAATTAATGAACGAAAATATCCATTTCTTTATATGTAAGTCCCGTGCCTATTCTAAAGAATTTTCTGTTGTAAAAGTATGCGCGTGATGTCTTGTTTGACGTCCCAACGTCTGAAATATCCCCTTTCCTTGACGTGGCCTTGCCGAATTGGCCAGTTAATCTTCAGATTACACTGATTATCACTGGATATTTCCAGGCGCATTGCTATTTCTTGCGGATAGGAGACGCTGCCCAACTTGAACGATGAGCTAACAAAGAAGTGCAAGCACCACTTGATGGTAATTTCATTGATCAGGCAACAGCAGAAACAATTATACCTAAAGCTCACGTGCTCTTCAACTGTATGACTTGCCCAAACTCCACAACTTTCGTATAACTGTAAGGTCGGTATTATCATTGACTGATTCATCACAACGCATGTTGGCACATTCGTTGATCCAACTTCCCCAACCAGGAAATCATTCGACTGTTTGGAAAAGTATGCGAGATAGTCTTGAAATAACTGACTTGTCTAACGGTTTGGACTATATTAATAAACACGTGGACAGGCTGGACAGCCCATTTTATCGAAAAGTTTCCTCCGATGCATACGCTTGATATGATGTTTTTAATATATCGACCATACTCAATTGAAAATAGGATTGCCTACGTCTGAGTTAGAACCCGTTCTGCTCCTGTGCACTGGGTAAAGCCAGCTTTACTCTCATGGTATCGGTTGTACGCAGTTCAGTAGTGCTGCCATAGCCAGTCCGCTACGTCCGCTACTAGCTGATATTTTCGTTGCTCAATTGGGGAATAAAGCAAACGCTCTCATCACACAAACTCATCTTTATCGCAGTTCTGTCAAGGACAATCCGGTATTAACCGACAACCAGAAGATGGTAGCAAATATACTCAACTCAATGAACCAACCGAATTCTAAAGTAGGTTTTACTGCTAGGTGTGAACATGTTGTTTTCGAAGATTCTCATGAAGCTTCAGAGTGGCGGCCTTATGTTGCGGTCCATGTATCGAAATCACTTCTGGTCAACGCACTACAATCACACTTTTTACCGATCCAGGGCAAATGAGGCTTGGTGGGAACCCAGTTTGATCGTGTAAGATAAACCTGTTCGAGTGAAGCGATGAGCAAAGATTGTTGAAGATCACTGGTGAGGACCACGCTCGGACAAAATGGCTATCCATCTGCATTTGTCAGAAGATTCTACAAACAAAAGCCAACTGCTGCGGTGGTTTCAGCAGTTAGAAAACTCAAAATTTACCTTCGTCCGCCATGCTTCTGTGGCCCACGAAAGCGGGCGCAATTAGCAGTTGGAAGTGACCCTTCTGCACAGAGGAAGACTTGCCCGTCCATACTGTCCTGACATCTGATGCGCACCGGAGTGTATGGTTGTTGATTTTGTCGTCTGGCTATGTGAACTTCTAGACCGCAGTTTATATATGATGAGATGCAGCGAAATATGCGCGGATGACCCATTCTGCGAAGACTGCGAAGACCGTTTTGGCTTTCTAGGCAAGTATGCTTTAAGGCAGTTATATTCTGCTTTGGAATGATAATGGAGTACGGATGCGGACTGTAAACTGTACCATTACTTCAAGAGAAAAAATGTAAGGGAGCTAAATTAGGTGACGACGGAGGCCATGGTGGACCTCCAGCTCCACTATGACCGATCTACCTATGAGAAAATGTTTGATTGATCCAGGACGAACAACTTTAGCATAATAAAACAAAACTCCATCCGGCCGAAGGTAACGCTGACTTTGTCTTTCGGTATTTGACGTCTGAGAGGGACAACGAGAAAGTCCAGAATAAAGCTTCATATAAACTACGGCACTTATCATGTCATCAAAAATACAGCTCCAACAAGATGAAGTACTTCTCGAAATTGACGAGAAGTTCTGGATAAAAACGGTGGTGAGCCTCCTTTGTTGTGCGTGGGTTTACTTGGGTCCAGTAGGCCTAATAATCTTCGCTAGTACACTGAACTCAGCATAATCGCGTTGTCGACCATACACTTTTGAGGGGAAATGTAAGCAGGTTCTTTTGTAGATTCTAGCCTGCACAAGTGGGGTATCCTCGATGCACGCTAGTAAACCGCCAAGTGTTGGCCAATCGTGCAGTCGCTTCTGAGGATTGGTAGATTAGCTGACCACTGTTCTGTCTTTGATCAGTCGGTTTCTATATATGTTCGATCCACCTATCATCTCCTCGGCAAAGACCTTGATTACGGCGGTCAGTTGGAGTATGGAACGCAGATCGATTCATTTTCAAGTGCTTGCACGGGTAAGTGCACGCGTTTATAGGTTCGGATAAGAGATCATGGCTTGCATGTGTTCGCTCAGTGCAACTTTCCCTCATTGTGTGAACAAATATCTGGTCAATTAAATAAAGTTTGTTGAACGATTCCATGCGATTTGGTGTAATTCATCGGGTAACGACTGAACAGGATCATTGATCAAATGTCGGGAAAAGCATTCGCAATCAAGTGGAATTTGTGGGATTACATTGGAAAAAATATGATGAAATTGTTTGCTCGTGCTGACTGTAGGTTAACAGTATGAAAGAATTTCCAACTAGCGTTTAAAATGGAGGGATTAAAAGTTGACCAGTGAATATCAGTCAGCTCCAAGTGAGCCGGTTAATAGAATTCGCCCAACTGAAGATGAGTGAACGCTATCCAGTAGTAACTAATTTAGAACTAATTTTGCTGATGAGCGTTCGCGGATCTGGTTAATTTCAAGATGATCATCATTTACATCCAGTTGCAGCCTTCTCGTTCAGGCCGACCGTCTAGCCAAATGTTTTTGAAAAAGGGGCATTCAATTTGAGTTTTATTTTTCACATTGGGGCTCGTCAGTGGCGTGCATCTTTGCTCCGACTGGGATTTATATCCCGACTATGCTCTCATGAATCAGTCGTTTCCACCACTGTGCCAGTGAACTCAAGTTGGGCACAACCGAATTGTCATGTTTGAGCGCTCAACCGCTTTTGCTTGTGTGTAGTGATCAGGTTGCCCGATCGCCTTGAGAAGAGACAATTGCTGTCTGTTAACTGCAGCCAGTAATCCCGCGATTGGGACTTCCGCCAAAGACCGAAATCTGCGATATCGTTAAACATGTAAGGTGATTACAAATGAATTTGCGGGTTGTTGGTTAATTTCAAGCTGAACATCTTTTACAGTGTAGTGTAGCCTTCGCATGCACTGCTTCTTTCCGAGACAGGGTGGCTGGAAAGTTCCTCTGTATACGAAGGCTGTGATCAGATTTGGGTGGTGTTCCATTTGAAGTTATAGATAAATTGAAGGCTGGGATTTTTTTCTTCTGTGTGCATTATTAGTGAAGTAAAAATGAAAACGGAGCTTAAGGGTAGACTTTCAACAAACAAACTGAACACACTACAACTAAGTGCACATTCGACTCCACACTAGTTTCAGTAGTAAGCAGTCCAGACCTAACTGTACATATTTAACAATGAATGAGTTGTTGTTTATGAACACGCATAAGATCGCTGAAAATCACTAGGTCGCAAGATGAACGGTGGTCAACAAGTAGTGCCAAGTAGTGTGTGAATGTACGTCACAATTTGGAAAGTCCGGGGCCATAGTCACGCATCTTTCCTTTTTGGTTCTTGCGTGTTCAGCGACGCCTATTATCCGGCACTTACATGTCAACCATCGCCCAGTAGCGTGGACTGCATGCTAGTGCTAAGTGGTGAAGTGCTTGAAGTTATCCCGTGATATGATACGTTTGCTCTAAAGCTCCGAAGAGATGTCATCCTCTCTGGGCAACTTTGAAAACATCAGTACTATTCGGTGGACAGAATAGAGGAAGTCTATTTATTAACGAAAGTAAAATGAACGACAATTTCCTCAGCAGACAAATGAGAAATTTTTTAAGTGAAAGCTTGCTGACCATGGACAATGTTGGAACAGCTGCCAACTGTTGTGTTTCTGAATGAGCCTGCTATCTACGAAGCATCATATTCTCGCAGGGATAATAACATACGACTAGGTTTTAATGAGGCAAAGGGCCCGACCTTCTATTCTATTTCAAGCAAGTCCCCCCAAATATCACTCTCAACATGATTAGATTCAACAGCAGTAATGTTCTATAGATCTGTTTTATTTTTCAGTTCTGTATACATTATGGAGCGTCTGTCAGCAGTTTGCATCCTAAGTTGGCCAGCCGTCCACATACGATGAATAAGCACGACTGACTCACCTTGACCACCGGTTTTTCTAAATTAATTTTACACTTAAAACAATACACTGCAGAATGATGTGGTTAACTATGCCAATTGGATGAACACAACTGTTAACTCGGTGAGAGAGTGAGGTTGAGAGTATTGAAATGTCATAAAGCCTAAGGATAAGTCACTGTTCGTCTCCAGTAAATGGTACAGCGAAACCTATTTCGTCCAAAAGTTGCTAATGAAGACTAGACTCGAGGTGGGTGGTACCCACGCAACTAATTCGATGAACCAAAGTCGCTTCAACTATGTTCATCGATTCCCGTCAAAGGAGACCCAACAAGGTAGTCTATTCAGTAGGATTGGCTAAGAATGTAGTATACGTATAAAGACGAACCAGGGAGGTTGTACGCTGTGTAGGGTAGAAAGCAATGAAGCATGTGTAGGGGACAAAGCTAACGTGGAGGGCACGGAGATCTGCTGCACGATCACTACTTACTCATTTTCTCCGCCTGTCCTGTTTGCTCCTTATGTAAGACGCCATGTTATAAGCAACCAGTTGACATTCGTGGGATGCTTGAGCGTTAGCGGGACCTGTGGGATACGTTTGTTGTGCTGAACGATCGAGGGAATTCTCACGTTGCGGGGGCAACCCAACGAATTTCATCATTGTTGATACTGTGTTCCTACCTCACTTTTCTAATGGTTCTGATCACTACATCTTACGCACGAAACAAGTTTTCGTAGTCATACATGAAGACTACGCAAGCACTAATACTATGTGTTCAACATTTTAAGGAAGACCGAAGTGATACCTGTCCCACAGATAGCGTAGTTCGAAAAAGGCCATCTGTGTTCTAGTTGTATGATGTTCAGCCTCAATAGGTAATTGCCTGTTCAGTTGCCAGGCACATTTTTATACGAAATGTGCAACGTGAAAAGCAATACTGATTGTGGACCAACTTCCTATAACCACGAGCCATTCATAATCAATAGGAGTATACGGAATGAAACACGAGGTTGATAGCATAGGGCTGTTCTAGAATATACTGGTCTCAAGTAATTTCTCAAACCAATATGTGGTTATTGGTTTCGTTCATTTTTAAATGGGTTCTGCATAAAACCATTTAGACAAGCAACTTCTTCGTGGTTAAGTGCCGTTGGATATCTGTTTCTTTAAAAAAAAACTACCGGTTGGCAATATCCGGCCAGGATTAGCGTGCCTCAGTAACCCAAGCCAAAATATGCCTGCATATAACCATTACCGAAGGTAATTTGCGATGCACCACTTGTGGCTGATCTCATACACCACGTATCCTGTGTAAGTCCGAAGGAATCAAACCAAGATATGTGTGAGTGAGGCCTTTGTGTCCAATCGGCCAATTCTGGCTAGCCAATTGATAGGCCAACATGAAACTGAAATTCTTGTCTCTCGGGAACTGCGATCGTAAGGTCTAAGCTGGAAAAAATATCAAAAATGCCATGAAAGAAGTGGTTCAGCATACGAGTGTATGCTAGCGCATTCTAGAGGGAATGGGAGGAGAAATAAACTTCAAGTTTAGACGGGAAGAAAACAGACAAAACATTCATCAAAACGCACACCAACAAAGGTGAAGAAAAGGAAAGTTAGAAAGCCATAGAGATCCAAACCTCTTAACAGGAGTGGACTGCAAATAGACGGTGGTCGTTGACCGATAACACCGAGGAAAAATGAGCACAATTGACAGAACCTATATGATTCTAAGGCACTCCTTGTGTGCTGGCCGACAGAGTACTGTGAGTGCGTTGATGACTCACTAATCCCAAACTGCCAGCGCATTCACGCCATATAGTTGTGTCACTACAACCTACGATACCGATGGTTCCCTTGCGTAAGGCGCACTTCCTTTCACGACCGCGTGGTTGTTGCTCATTGACATTTCGGACGATCGTCCGGATCAAATTTATCCAGACCGCCCGGTTCCACACTACTTTTATCCAACAACGGAAATCAACGGTCAACGCGGAACACTTACCTTGTATCTCCGCTCTTGAACACCGGAGTTACTCTTGCCCGATTTCTGTTGTCCCTATAACAGCTGTTCTAGAATATGATGATCGCGCATCAGACGGACGTGACCTAGTCCACGAAGCTAACTGGGAATCACCACGGCTTCCATCTCCTCCACTTCGGCTTGCTATGGTACCACAGTTTTAGGAGACATATCCGACCATCGATTACCAAAGATGGGTCTTAAGCATTGCAAATGGAAATAGCTCAGATGGTATAATTTACGGTGATACATTGTCCAAATTTCACTGCCACACAACAGTAGGGACAGCAGCACTGAGCAGTAGACACACAACTTGATGACAATCTTCAGGCTGTTTCTTTTCCAGACACGTTTTTAGAGACGTTCTGAAGTAAATCTAACCTTCGCCACGTGAGCTCGTGACTCGCGGTTTGCAAACAAATCTGTGAACAAATTGCTATCGAATTAGCAGAAGTTCTCGCGGCTGGCGACGAAGACTCCATTGATGTAAATCTCAGGACCAGCATCTCTGCCGATGAAGACTGAAATAAAGAAAATGTCTTACTTGTGTTGATATTCAGCACACATCTGGATGTCGCGGTCGCAAAAGCCGTGGCTAGTTGCTGTATTCGTCTGTTTACGAACAGCTCGCTGTTATCCTCAAACATAAGCATGTGCATCATTGAGGTGTGCATTCGGGATGCGCTTCTGAGACGTCAAAAATTCAGCGGGCGTCCATCCGTCCGGCAGTCAGCCCCAACTTCGCCTTTCACCGAGTCTTGAAGAGCAACTGTTAGTACGGTAGTCAACTATAAACTAGACAACACTGAAGCTGGAACTGAGCCCTGTTTCACGCCAGTGACAGTGCCAACATCATCAAAGGTCGATTCACATGACTGCACCTTTGTCTTCCTGCCAACAAGCGATATTCTAACCAAACTGACGAACTTACCTGGACCTCCAAATTTACCAAGCACCGTCCACAACGCCTTGTGGCTCACGGAGTCAAACGCCCTACAGAAGTGCACAAAGAGGGTATACAAGGGCTGTTTGGGTTCCCGACACTTCTCTTGAAGCTCTTTAGCAGCGATCACCATGTTGATCGTACCGCGACTCGCCCGGAATTCACAATGTTCCTCGAGATCACTGGCCTCCAAAACATCCACATTCAGTCGGTTCAGGAGGATTGTTGCTAGCACCTCGCTTATGCACCTCAGCAAACAAATGCCTCTATAGCTATCTGTGCATTGCTTGCTATCCTTATCTTTGAACATGGGTACAGTAAGGGCATCTTTGAAGTCTTGCGGCATCATCTCGTGTTCCCAGATGGAGTGAACCAGCTGAAGCAGTGCACGTTTCAGCGCCGGTCCACCATTCCTCAGGATCTCACCTGGTAGTCCATCTTCGTGTGCAACATTCCCGTTGCGTAGTTGTCTAGTCGTCTTCTGCAACTCTAGCAAATCCGGGGGGACAACAAGTGATGATTTGGTGCCATGTTTTGGCAGTTTGTTCGCGATCACTTAGTCAGTGGTAGCAGGATAGTTTAGTAGGTTACTAAAGTGTCAGCATCAGACTTTCATTGTCTTCTGGTTGGTTACAGGAACACCCAGTGTACACGTCGGTCACTGTTTTCGTAGACTGCGCTGATGAACCGAAAATCGCTTTCAGCTAATCGTGGAACTGTTTGTGTTATCGGTGATCAGCATAGCCTTGCATCCGCTCACCTTGCTTCCTCCACCAGTCTTCCTTGATTCTGAGGACATGTTCGACCATTTGACGGCCAGTACTCCGAATTGTCGCTGTCCTGTCTTTATTGGCCGGGTTCATTCTGGAGGCGGGAAACGACACTTTCTCCTCTCACTCCAAGCGGAAGATAAGCCTACTGATGTCATCGAAGCAATCCGGGCGTTTTTGGCTTTCGACAATTATCGTCTCGGTGGCCGCCGCCCTGATTTCTCCCTTCAATTGATGCCACATACCTTCAGTGATAGTGGATACAGTAGCGTCTTTCAGATGAGCGGCAACTGCACACTGGAAAACAGCCCTCGTCTCCGAATTCTCCAATCGTCTGACATCCAATTTCTGTTGTTGTCCACAGGGTCTGAAATCAACAGGTTTGCATATATGCATGGAAAATTTTGTCCACACCAGACTGTGACCGGTGTGTAGTGAGTCCACGTCATGATGTCGCTCGCATTCAACTGGGATCGGGTGTTTGTGACACCCTGCTCGTGAGTATCACACATATGTAGCAGATGAGCACCGTTCTCGTTGACTGAACCTATACCGTAGGGTCCGAGGACTCCCGACCAGGCTACCTAGTCGCGCACAACTCGAGCGTTCAATTCACCCAGAACAAATAGTTGGTCACTCACCGGTGCCGGCCAGATTGTGACAGACAGGTGAATGTAGAACTGGTCCCTTGTATCATCAGTGTGACAGGTAGGCGGCCCATAAACACACAAATGTGGCAAACTCACCTCGACCGTGTATCAGGCGCATGAACAGGATTCGAAGGATGATGATATGCGGTCCGCCTATTATCAAAGCCTTGGTGCGATTAACGAAATACCAGTACCACGTGTAAGATGACCCCTCTTTGTAGCATCCGATAGGCGAACGCGCAGCATGCGAGTCTTGCCGATGCTGGCATCTTCTGAGTATCTTGCGTTGTATTACGTTCTTGAGTGAGCTAAGCGACGCTCACTTTGAAACTGATTTCTGCACCCAGCCTAACGGTCACCCGTTGGCGTACGTGGTTGACCGCTCCATTTTGATCACAAGCACCACCACTTATAACAGACTTCCTCACCATTCTTCAAACAGGCTGACAGGTAGCCAAGCAAATGCCCACAGACTTTGAATTAATATTGTGAATGATGTTCTTTACAGCCCTACCGTAAGTAGCATGAATAAAAACCAACTCTGCACTGTTTAGTTCATAAGTTACGAATAGGTTATAACCTAAATCATGGTCAAGCACTGTAATCTGGTTCTAGCATTAGAACCGGTTTAAACACAAATACTGTCCGACATATTGAACTGAGCAAAAGTTTATTCGACGTCCACATCACGGTCATAATCAAACACAGCAGTACATAAGACAAAATGGTCAACCGATGGTTCACGGGGCCGATCCTATTTCGAATAAGTAGAGATGCACTAAAATACAACTTTGTAAGTAATTTCATGCACAAAGAATTCAGCATGTTATAAAGTTTTTCGTTGGTTGGATGACATTTTGGGTTCCATCTAAAAAGCGGTATGCCCTGCTGCCCAAGTGATTCTTCTGAGACATCAGAACTAAAGGTATCGATTCTAAACCACTACCAGATGAATCTGTTCTGACGGTCTGCACAATTCTAGAGAATTCATTGGTGAACAAACACGGATCATTCGGGTAACATGACACAACATCAACCCAGGCCATTTCGTTTATTACGCACATGTGTGAACAGGTAGTCCTACTTGTGAGGATCTAATTGAAACACTCCTTCCTGGTTCAAGTCGACTAGTTTGTGATAATCACACTGGGCGGTCTATTCCACCTGGATATGTGAATATTTGGAAAAAACATGGGGCCCAAATGGTGTGATTTTATTAAACATGTGCATATTGTTCTCAATAAGGTCTTCATCATGACACCGGTCTGCGGTTAGGTTGGTGCACGAAGTTGAACGGCGCCCAAAACTGAAAAATTGCAGTCTGTTCGGAGTTTTTGCAACACGGCCACACAATCAGGCCTCAGAGTCCACGAGTGTTACGGAAAAACTAAAAAGTGATATGAGCGGACATATTGTGCAGGCTTGTGTCGTTGACAGCTCGAGTTAAGTGTATATCAGAGAAACCCGATTTTATAGCCTTCCTGAGGAATAAGTGCTCGTTTTAAACAGTGAAGATACCATGGTGTTGATCGATCTCTTTAAGGAAATGTTACTTTTATCCTAGGCTTTTACAAACAATGCTGGATGGTGGTTCCGAGCTCTGCTTCGCCTTCTGAAGGATCAGAGGTTTTTCAACGGTCAGAGTGACCAAAACCCCTGGAAGGTGGAGCCTAACCATTTGACCTGAAATCCGCGCCCATCCCTCTGTCACCGATCAAGGCCGTATTTACAGCGGTGCATTGGCACCAACCACTATCCCGGCTCAGTTAAGGGATCTGTTCGGACTAAGTCCTTTAAATCAGAACCCCTGGGAACTTGACTGAACTCAGGTTCTTGGTGTGAAATGTTCCTCACGGGGTCATTAACGTGATCTCGAATGTTACCACCGGCTTGGTTGATTAATCCAGAACTGTTCTCGGTGTACTGCATTGATGGCCCTTAGAGAGACGGACGTATCTGCGCCTGAGCAACGTATAGTTCATATGAGTACTATTACGACTGAACTATTTTCGATTTTGTTCGCGCAGTTTTTCCCTGCTATCAGAATTACCAGCTGAACTATGAATACGTTTCTTGCGGTGTTTGAGTCTTGGCCTTGACCACTAGGAGTAAAACAGCTTCACCTGTTAATCCACCCCAAAGTTGTGACCGTCTTCTAAGGAAAACCCATATCATATACCTTGGTTGGGGGTTAGAGACAAAAAATTCGTGATTTGTTTAAGCATATTTTACATACCGGATCGTAGAGTGCTACTAAGGTCCACATGAGCAATCTTTTACGGCATTTATTTCAGAGTGGCAGAGAAGACACACTGATAAGCTTCGTAGCGAAAAACTATCGATCACTTATCGGTTCTGTCAATGCTGTCAGTTCATATTGGGACATCCGGGTGAACCTGTCCATAGCAATACGCTATCTCTTCAAGCTTTCCAAATCTGTAAACGAATTCACTATCTGCATATGTCAGCGGACGCACGATTGGAGATATGGTGGAATCATCAGGAAAAAGTTCGAAGAAACAGCGTCATCCCATTTCCAGGTTGTTGATAGGTCAAACGAACATTCAGAAAGACGTACTTTCTCAAGAAAGTGTCAGACTCAACAGGAATAGGGCGTGTTTAGTTAATTGTCCACTAACATGATCGGTTTGCACACCAGCTCTATGGGTTTGCAAAATATCCGCTGTCAGGAACCAACACAAAGTAACCTGTGGGTAGGTCTTCTATCTATTACCACTCTCGTTTCATCGCTATGACGACACAGGATTTAAAATTTCGTCAAAGACAACGCCATAATATTCTAAAGACGATGTGGGCATTCACTTGCTGTCGTAGACTATCTCTCCGGACGATTCGACACCAAATAGCGTTGATTTATATGCACAACTTAGTCGCTGGATCCATTTTCTGACGTTCCGTCGGACGTACTGCTTGCCCGGTGCATGTGAACTGAACACCTTTGTTATGTGCATATAATCGCAACGTGCCTATGACCATCTAGAAATCAATAAGTCCATCAAGAATGCGACCATAAGTAATTTTCTTTTGGTTTTCATCAGAAGGCACATATGTTCCCTGGTGATAAATATTTTCGATCGACCACTTTTGCAAGGATGTTTGGAACTGTTAGGCTTATTCAAACCCACCATTCGCGAAGAGTTTCGCAGCCAACAATTAATACATAGTGTGTTCAACTTCATTGGTATGTACGCCACGTGTCAACGGTTTACCGTATTTGCTTGCTTTCTGCCTTCATCACCACATCACAAACGAGAATTACGTAGGCGTCTCAGAGTGCAAAGGCTGGCAGGATGCGAAAATTTATACGTAGTTAATAAACTGAGAACGCGGTCTGGTTAATCACCAGAGGCAATCGGCCATTTGTAATCTTCATCCACGGATCCACTTTGGTCTGTGAACATCGCACTAATAGTTTTCGGCGTTTTCACTTTCCTACCACTTAATACTCAAACGCACATCAACATATCGCCTCGAATTGCAAATAACTAACTGATTCGTATGGCTAGTATGAGTTGTGTTATGTCTTGTGACACAGTCGGGAAAGGAAAACCGACATACGAATACACTGAAATATAATGTGTCTAGAATAAAATACTCATCTTCCAACGGTCTATAGATGTTAGGTCAGAGGAAGGGAGTACCAGAATCATTCATGGCCTAGACAGAAGAATCGCATAAGAGATAACATAACTCAAAATCTCAATGCAGAATTAAGTAATAATATTAAGCGTTTGATCCTAAACTATCGGTGTACCGCGTACCTTATGAGAGAACAATAGTTGAGCCACAATTTCCTAAACACCAGTCTGAAGGAAGCTGAAACAAAGTACTGTCCAAGCAGGTGGGCATAGTGCACTATCTCATGTAGGAGGCACCAGATGCGATTGTACGAAAGGTGCTATGATAAGTCTGGTACTTATGGTTGACCAATTCACACGACTCCAATGTGACGATCATATCACCCACCGGTATGTCCAAATTTGTTATTTTCTTGGAAAAGTTTAGTGCCATAATCTGATGAGTGGATCTTCTGACTCGATAAGGAGCCAACAAACCTGAAAATTGTTTGCGCGACCCAGAATATTCGCCAAATTGCCTTGCAGATTCACTACCCACCTCAAAAACACTACCACTAAACTCGAGATCGACTCAGTGTGACTCGAGTTTTACCGCAGAACCTATAGATCCGGTCTGATACTGCTTCTGTGTCAGGAGTGGAACTTTCACAATAAACCAAATCACCGTTTTCTACAAGTGGTTCTTGAATCTGACATCTAACTTGGACTCAAGCACATTCCACATAATAGCATCGTCTTCTCTTAAGCTAAGAGTTATTTTCCCTCACAAATGTAGTTTTCCTTCTACTGCACGTGCATGGCGATTTCCACATATTGGGTGGCCTATGTGAGTGCTTGTATCATCCGAACGTAAGTTGCACTCTGTGCTTTCCCTAGCTGTTCTACTTCCGTTGGGGTTACGAGCTCAGGTATGCTTTCTATCTTCGTAGGAATAATTACAGCAGTTGCGATGTATTGCGTATTCGCTTGTGACTGATTTGTGGGTTATTATGTTTGTATCCTCCATGGGACTGTTCCCAAGTTTCTCTACTCGACATTGTGGCTGAACTCAAAGCGAACACAACAATCCGACCAAAATAATATATTCAGCAACTTGTCAACCCAAGCGTACATGTGAGTTGCCTCAACGTTCAAACGTTCATACATGACTCGTGAACAGTATAGATACAGGAGACAACTACTTTCGAAAGGCTTCCAGATACGATAGTGCGGAGTTCGATGTTATCTCATTTGTTCTCATCACAAAAGCCGTTTTTCTGTGATGTTTTTCGACGTAAAAAGTTGAAACATAGGTGCTGTTCACTCCTTAATTGCTTGGTGAATATATATGATGGGATCTGATTTAGGTTAGTAGAAAAACGAGATGTTATTAAACTAAAATGGTTCGGACAGACGGGTTCGTACAAAATGTGTTTTTCAATGGGGGCATCGCGGTTCTTGTGGAAACCAGGTTTAGCGAAATGAAATGTTTGTGCTTGGCAGACTTGACTTTTATAGGAAAGCGATAAGCATCTTCATAGTCGTGTTATACAAAACTTGTCAACTGGCGCCATATGTGTTCAACCACCGGTCCTCGCAAGACGTTCCTTCATAGAATTGCAAACACGATTATCGCAAGATAACAAATACCCAACGTATGCATGTCATCTTTTGTTATGGTCGGTGACCTTTTACGTGTAACGTGGGGGGAACATACATGATCAACTCATTTATACTGTCATGTTTTCCGGTGGCGAACAGCAGGCTGCTGGAGAACCGACCTAGGTAAGATTGTTGTCTTTATTCATTGGCACATAGCATCTGTTAGGATTTTTAGACCATGAGGTGTCCCTGATAGAGAACGTAGTTCGTTAAAATCATCATTAGTTTGATAGGTCACGTGCGTGATCGATTAAACAAGCGGCCACATCTGAACGATCTTGCATCCATATCCAAATGGATAATTAGATTTACCGTTCGATGACTTTCAATAACATGAACCTGAAAAAGTCAGCTAAACAGAATGGATGATGAGGTGGAAACGACAAAATACCCCAGCAAATTAGTTAGCACCTTTTGTTTTTTTAAGAGAGTTAACTAATGAACAGGAGTCTATAGAAATTGACTTAATGGCTTCTAAGCCCTGATTGTGAGAGGCTTCTCCAGCGGTTTCCGCCTGCGGTCACGCCCTGCTATATCAATGACTGACCTTGATAGCCAGGTTTTGAAAGCTAGCCGGAAAGAATTAACACAGACTAGCTGTGATGTCAAATCTCCTAAGCAACCACGTCAGCCTGTGGGCTGTTCTACCCACATACCACAAGTCAACATTCGTAAGGTGTGCAGACGTGCAAAGCTTGTGCGAATCACATCTTGATGAAACCGACTAGTGCAAAGAATGGCTATCTATTCTCGATATATTTCCGAACCTCACCGCTACCCTGGCTGTTTCATGAATATGCAGGAAGATAAATGCGGCACAAGGACGGTCAAGAGGGATTTAAGACGGAAACATACATGGAATGACGATAAAAATTGACCACATTTGATACAAATGTGAGGTAACCACTCCTTTTATCAGAATTTGTCAGAAATGTCAACCACATGCGTACTTAACTTATTCACCGAATGCTTACTCTCTTTAATCCTCGTTAAGCTTATCAGGTCAAGAAAACAATGCTGTCTTGAACTGTATAATGCCAAGAATTTCAGCCTAAAGTTAGGTTATTTATGAACGCGTTGGATACCACATATTAAATCCACTGTCTCCAGTTAAAGCACTATTACAACGGTCCCACCATGTGACAGTGATTTGGTTTCTTACCCCTTCTCCGTCGTTCCCTTAAGGATCTCTAAGACAGACAAAACATTGTAGAACCCACTGTTAAGTAACCGCGTACCTTCATTGTACCGGACGGCATACCATACCTATAGTTTCAGTCACAATTTCAGCCACCTTTCCTGGAGCAAAAACACTGAATTCGGTTAGTAATACACAATTTTCCTCAGATCAAGAATTACACGCCCATTCTTGTACTTCTGCGCTGAGCCTGCTTGTAACTACTCCATTCCTACCATAAACCCTACTTAGGAATAGCCATTTAATCTATTCAACAAACTGCTCTCATCATACACGTGGATACTGGATCGTCAATCTCGGATACGCATCTGATGACTGTTAGCCAGAGACAGACGTGAATTTAACATCCCTGCACGATTGCATAGTTGCGTCACAGAAACAGCCAATGAGGTTGAAGGTTTCAAAGAACACGCTCTTGGTGTAGTTTATCTAGAGGCTTCTACGTGGAAGCGTTTAGTCGTATCTATGATCAGGGATTGTCTCTGATTTGTTCGAACGCTGAATCCAGGTAGGTTAGGAATAATACCATTTAATGCATAAAGCCAAAGTATATAAATCCCTGTTTTGTACCGTATTGGTCACTACCAATTTAAACTCGCAGTCCGATGCAGATTCTGTTTTTACACACTACCCAGGTTTTATCAAGTTACAGCTCAACTACGTTATAAGAATCGAACAACACTCATAACTGATCACAGCCGTCACATTCTCATAGACTTTCCGGTCAGCCCGTTTCAAAAAGGGCACCAGATTCGCTCTTGCCAGAGCTCGTTGGTAGTGCATATTCTTGTCAGGACCGGAATTAGAAATCTGACTACGCTTTCGTGAGACAGCCGTGTTCATCACTGTGACCTTGACTTCACATTAGGAACGACTGAATCGTTATGAAAGGTTTATGGATGTGTGACAGCTACAATCAACTGAGTGGTGTTCAGTCCGTAAAAATTACCTCACCACCACTGGTGTGTGAACTTACAGCTACAATCGCTTGGGAGTAATGCTCAGGTTGCCTGGTCACCTAAGCAGGTGACAAAGTAACTGACCTGTTGACTCCAAACCATGACCAACGGCCAGGACCTTTTTCTAAGTTGAAATCACAGGTATCATTAACTTGTCGAGAAATATTTTTACTACTGGTGAGTAGCGGGGGATTTTCGTTTTCGTGCAAATTATAATGCGGTTTCATATGTGTGCGACCGTCAGACAAGCCCGTGAACCCAGTCACGAGGATTTCAACTTTGAGAGAAGTCCTGCTCTCTGGGCCACTAATGGGAGTTAACAGGACAATCACTGTCTACTTTCGAGGTGATCAGTCCACAAGAGCACTACTCACAAGCTGATGTGGCTGAACCCTTACATATGATGATTTAGTCGTGCTTAACGTGGGGTCAATGGTACAGTGGTCGACGGGGTTGTCTCAGAAAAGCGTGGCCAGGTTCTAATCACGGCCTCGACAAAGATCTGCACTACCGACGATCTCTAACAACAGAAAAAATCAAATCTACTGCCTGTTTTCGAAAGGGATCGATTGGAAATTTTACTGAAATCTGACAGTTGCGATCAGTTATTGGTGACGTTCAATTTATATAAACAACGAACAGGCACTACCAGTAATCAGTCCTAATAATTGTTTCATCAATAGCGATTTCCTTTGGATCGGTGACCGGATGGATAGGATGTAACATTTTCACCTTCAAACCGAAGAATTTCCTTCCCCCTATTAGGAGTTTCCAACTTTTAACAAATTGTCAAACTTTACCATCCATCTGCCACTTTCGCAAGTGACTTTGTCATCAGTCGATTTGGACGCAGTTGGCTAGCAGTGAACTGACCAACATGCGTAAATGTGTTCACATTCATAATTAGTCAGCCTAACGCATACTCAGCTTCATGTAGATCACTTAGGTCGCCATAACTCCATGCCATTCGTCATGGGTGATCGCATGAGCTTGAGTGACTGTCGAACACACAAGAGACCGTTCGCTGTTATCCCACTTCAACAGTGGGTCATGAAAGCAATCTGCTGTCCTCTGTGATCTGGACTACATTCCCCGAAGAGGTGTTCTGCGTCCCATAAGTTGTCACATCCGACGTGTTCGTCCATCATGACCTATTAGGACGTAGAATGGTAAATCCGTACTTTCGGGGCTGCCTGTTACGGCTACTCAAACATGAATCTAGAGATTTGGATATGCGAGGGCTCTAACTGTCCGATAGCACCAGTGAGGAAAAGTCAACGCTAACGTAATCCGGCACTTTCTGAATGCCATGAGGTGACGTACTCAAGGATGCGCTTTGCTACGTCCCCTAGGTAATTCAAGGTAATTCAAGGTTTTAATGGCATAAGAAGCAATCAGCTTTACAATTACCACAGGATGGAAGTATGTAATGTGCGTACAATGAAAAAAATGCGTCTGTGAGTTTTTTCACAGAAGTTAAGTACTGTGTGGGGGTTCGATCTTTGGTTGTGTAGATAAAAACGAGTCTAGATTAGTTTTAAAAATATTTAAGTTGGGTGAGTGAGCGACATTTTGGGGTAGAGAATTCCAGGCGAAACACACGCGGACTGCAAAGAAATACCTCCGGCTGTTCCCTCGAGAGTGCGGTACTGCTAGCAAATAATCGTGAGTCCTGCTAATTCGCGGTTCTCGCCGGACAAACAGTTTTTGGAGCGGGTGGTTCGGTGTGTGTAATATGTTGTATGTAAGGATCAAATCGCCTCTGATGCGGCGATAGCAGAAGTCAAACAACTTAAGACTTTCAATCCTCTCCTCATATGGTTTGCTCTGGAGTCCAGTCACCAACTTGGTAGCTCGGTGGTATATTCGCTGTAGCAGAACTATATCCTTTTGAAGCCATGGTGACCAGACTTGGACAGCATATTCCATCGTTGGTCTGATATACGTGTTGAGTATACTGGGCAGCGTCTGTCTTGTGAATCTACCGAAGATCCGTTTCAACAGTGCCAGGATTTTTGAAGTCCGCTTGTAGACAGCAGTACACTGTAATGAGGTCTTCAAGCTGCTACTAATCCAAACACCCAAGTCCTTTTCGTCAGTAGTCCATGCAAGACGATGCGGACCCAGTGTGTAGGTGAATTCAACACATTTTCCTATGTTGAGCATTTTGCATTTTTGAAAATTGAAGGGTAATTTGTTTCTCAATGACCAATCATATAGTGCGTTGAGGTCCTCCTGCAAAAGTACACAGTCTTCGGAGGTGTGTATACTCGCCCATAACTTGATATCATCTGCAAATAAGATAATTTTACATCGAACAAGGTTTGGTATGTCGTTAGCGTAGATTAGAAAGAGGGTTGGCCCAAGAACCGATCCTTGAGGTACTCCACTTGTGACCGCAACTGGCTTCGATAAAGCACCGTCGACTCTGACTTGAATAACACGGTCCATCAGGTAGTTCTCTAACCAAGCCAATAGTTTACCCGTGACACCGTGTTGTTTTAGCTTCTGTAAAAGTATGCTATGGTTAACACGGTCGAAGGCTTTGGACATATCCAGGTAGCAAGCATGGATGGGATTGCCGTTGTCTATAGCCAGCGTCCAGTCATCGAGAGTTAGGAGGAGGTTAGAGAGGCAGGAGTGACTCTTTCTGAAACCATGTTGTGCAATAGAGAGTATGTTATTTCCTTCAAGATGTTTGGTAAGCTTATTCGCCACTAGTCGTTCAAGCACTTTGGAGATCACTGGTAATAGTGTAACAGGTCTGTAGTTGGACACATCTGAGCGATCCCCTCCTTTGAAAATTGGAGTGATTGTGCCACACTTCCAGTCCATGGGGACCATACTGCAGTTTAGTGACAGATTAAACAGATCTGTGAGAGATGTATACAAGGAGCGAGCACATTGCTTAAGAATGAGCGGCGTTATTTCGTCAGCTCCAGGGGATTTTTTCGTATTCAAACCGAGGAGTATGAGAAGTACACTCTCCGCGTTCACAGTCATGTCTTGAAGTGTGTCGGTGGGTGAAAGAAGCGGATGCAGACTAAGAGTTACACATTCTTTGGGACAAAAGACTGTGGAATAAAAGTTTGCCAGTTCTTCAGCAGCTGCGGATGCAGTGGCAGTTGTACCTTCAGAAGTTTGTAACGGTGAAACTCCAGGTTTTACTTTTGACTGATTGTTAACAATTTGGTAAAGGAGCTTTGGGTTTTGTTCCATTTTCCTTATTATTTGTGTTTGGTGTTCCTGTTTATCTTCTTTGACGAGTTTGGTGACTTTATTTCTTAGTAGTCGATATTTTTCCCAAGATTCTGGTGTGACGTGCCGTTGATGGTCTCCCCATGCAGCATTTCGTACCGCTATCCATTTCCGTGTTCGGCTCCTTACTTGGAATTGAAAACCTTTTCTTGGTTTCTTCGGGACATAGTATGAATGCAATTCTATTTCATTCCGAAGTCTCCCTATCAGTCTAGACCAATGCTGATGCACGTCGCTACTTTCCGGACTCCAGTCTGTAATGTTATGAAGGGCATTTGATAGTTTTACGAAATCTACCTTTCTTATCGTTTTGTGTGCGTCGCTCGACCTTTCCGCGTTGCACACATAATCGAAAACAAGTACCAGATGGTCGCTTAATCCCAGTGGAGTTTCGTAGATCATGTCTTCAACCACATTTTCTTCACCTGTTAGTACGAGATCCAAGATGGAGGGCGTATCTGTTCCTCTAAAACGAGTGTTGTTCGAGACATGGTTATAAAGGGGTAGATCGTGCATCAGTTCTTGGAAGTTACTGTCAAGGGAGTTTACTGGGTGTATCTGACTTTTCAGTAAGTTTGGTAGATTGAAGTCACCCATAATTAGCACTCTGGTCCGATATCTAGAAGACACCAGGCGAATTTTCTCCAGCAAGCTAGAATTGTATGATTCCTGTGCTGACGGTGGTCGATAAATCACGCCCACTATGCAGTCTGCTCCTGATACCATTTTTACTGAGCACCATAGAGTATCTTGCAGCATCAGGTCACCATCAGTGACCTCCCGGCACAAAAGTTGTTGATTATAGTAAATTGCCACTCCCCCTCCCCTGACTATGCGATCACGATGAAAGAGAGACATCCCTCTGATTTCGAGTTCATTGTCAGGTATGGTTCGGTTGATCGGAACTCTTGATCATAAAGGTACCCCAATGGCTTACTATTAATTTCGGCTGCTGGTAGCAAGCTACGTCTATCAGGTGAGCTGAGTGAGGTTAGTGCAACACGATTCCGCAGCAAGCAAATATTCTGTATAGAGGGAGGGCTAAGATTCACAGCTCTGATGCTGTTAAACTCCAGTTTGTTTTTAGTCATGTGCTACACTAACACCTGGTTAAACACTCCAAGCATAGCGGCTAGTTTACAGTAGTCACAAAAAATGATGAAACATCACAGTGCAAATGCAAAGAACACTTGGATCACGCCTAAATATCCGAGTCATGCATGGGATAAACATACATATTCGGCAGGTTGGGTGTAACGACCTTGAATTTTGGGCTGTACTGGGCGACCTCAATTATCTATGCAGTGATTTTCCACTGTCTGCTCAAACTTCCCAGAAGGTCACGTTCATTTTAGAGTGGGTCGTTCCCAGTTGTCTTAATTGAGCTTAAGTCAAGTTGGTTGTATCGAGTCGCGCAGGTTCACCGGAGTTACGAGCCACCTGTCCTCGTATGAAGCCGAGGACATCGGTAGAATAGGTTAGAAATACACAGGGCAAGTAACGATTACCCACTTGTGCCATTAAATCCCCAACTTAAAGGTCATTCGGCAATATCGTTTATCTGATGGAGGGCGACAGGTCGCATGTCTGCAACGCTGGTGAAAACAGAAACTCGTGAGCTGTATTCCAGTTAAGAAACACGTATGATGTTTACAAGTGTACCCCAACATGGTGTAACTCGCATAACAAAACGCTGCCTGTCCAGCTCGTCCTGTTACAATAATTATCGTTCCAAACGTACACTGACAATTATCGATTGGTGACAGTCATTATATCCAAATGGTGTATGTGGTACGTGGTACGATCTACGAACACAGAGATGGAACAAAATGAGGACAAACTGTTAAAAGTGTATTTACAGGTTGGGTTTAAGTCTGTAATGCGCAAAGGAATGGAATCAAGTACACCACGTGTTTCTTTCATGAACTGGAGCCACAAAGATATTGTCGGTTTGTCTTCACTTTGTTTGGTGAGCCTGAGTAATTAGAAAATATGAATTTTAAAGAAGGCAATAGTAGCATGTAAGATGTCTTGCGCAATGACAGTTCGTTCGCATCTCATCGGTTACTTTTGCGAAATTAACATACACTTTATATAGTTAAGGGGCAAGCAGCTGGGCGAAATCAATATAGAAATATTTGAAACAGTCAGTCAGGTGACCAAAGCGGAAGCAGTAAAATGCGACTGATTGATAATTTTGATGCAATAAATGGGTGGTAAAAGATACGTACATATTGAGTGATAAATGTCAGATATGGTTAGAAAACATCTACAGAAAAACAAACAAGAGCTGAAATACTGTAAAAAGTACCAGTTGCATTATTACCAACAAAGTGAAAGGTTAGTCACCAACTGTTTCTGAGCGCATAAAGAGGGATTCAGTCGATGTATTGCGACGGCTTCAGCAATATTGAGAGCCTGCTTT
>QNGE01002752.1:51601-61627 GCA_008508345.1 Paragonimus westermani | reverse complement strand
ACACATTGAATAGTGAACGATTTATTGTGACGTTTCATCTCCACACTAGGATACGTTATCAGACAAAACAAGTGTAGAATATATATATATATATTATATATATATGCGTATACTCATTGGAAAAAGAGATCAATAAGAAATGGGAGTAGTGTCGTGTTAGTTAGTTACCGTGCGGTGAAGTTTAAAATTTTGGCACATTATTCAGCCTCATTCAAATATTCATTGTGACAGATGCTGACTAAAATTTATGACTTCAGCTCTTTCACGTCAATTACCCCAAGTTCGTTCACTGGCCTGGGAGTTACTTGAGTGGTTTTTAGTAGCGCTGTACAAATAGAGGGGAATTTGCGGACCTCTCACTTGATCATACCAGTAGTTGGTAGGTCCACAGCCTCATCGGGTTACTGGACCGATAGCTACACAATGTAATTTCAAGTAGTCCTCGTTCTTGTTACTGATATATCCCTGATCTACATTGCACTATACCGTATTTCTACACCATATTCAACATCCTACATTGTACTGTACAGTTTAGTCCTCACGTTGTATGCTAAACATTGTACTTTAACACCAGAGTATACTGTAGATATATGACCTGTTGACAGTTATCTAAAGTCAAGTCAGATTTTGTTTGTAACAATGAGCAATTTGAAATCAAGAAATCTTCTTTTGCCATGTTAATATGTTGAACAGATGTTGCAATTAATGGTACTGGGTACCAGCAAAGATAATAACAAACTGTGCAAAAAAAGCGACTGTATTAGCGGACGTTTCTTACACGCCAGGATTATCCTCAAACAAAATACTGATGTGGATTTGTGAGCGTGAAAGTAAGAAGACGGTGTGTTTAGGTTAAATAACAGGTCATACATCTTCCTCATTCCGCAGGGCTACAGTCCCCTACTGTGGGCGAAACGAAGGTGCGCCGCTAATAAATACTCGTGTGGTGCTCCTGATGGTCATATTTGGAACTACATTCATGATCAGGAGACAAGCCTGCAAACTGAAAAAACGTGTTGCCGTAAAAGGACCACATGATATCGTTCAATCTGAACACGTGAGTAGCTGGCCTACCACACACCATCCATCATTCAGACCGTTAGGCTGTACCGATTTTGACTGCCCCTTACTAAAACATCACACCAGTAGCATCATTCTGCTAGTTGCTGTCAGCGACAGATCAACAGCAATGCCCTTCTCACGTTACAAGTTGCCAAGTATTTTGAGCGGTACTGGGTCACAACGTAACTTGGATTCCTCGTGCTAACGGCTTCGCGACAAAGAGAGGTTTCACGTTTTTTATTCAGGCCTATATTATATACAAACCCGTGTAATCTCATTCTCAATCATTGTGCATTCCGGTGAATTGTCATTCGTCTCTTTCCGTTAGGCGATTGTGCCACGGCAATCGTATTCCTCATTCCAACCCAATTGGATGCATTGCGTCTTTACATCCCAAAATAGGTAGTATGTTTACCTTCAAACCACTGTCTAATGCTAATCATCCCCCCTAACCGAATCCTTCTAACAACGCATCGGTAACTTCGAACAGATTCCACTGTATATCTACGTATGCCCGTATCCATGTCTATAGCTCTCTCGTTATTCACCGTTCAGCGGGGTGTCCTAATGAACCCCATGTGTTCACAAAACGATCGTTAGTGAATTCGAATTAATACCACTTTCAGCTATCGTGCCCGATGAATATTTGATTGTGCACTTGGTAGACATCGGTCTTCTATGATGTACGGATAAATTTCTCAATTTCACTTCACTGGAATCTTAAGGTGCAATCAAATGAAAATATAACTCCATTGCCTTCGGAGGGCGAGTTTTCAATCTATTTTAGTCATCTAACAACACGTTCACGTTCCCCCGATGAGGGGTGCCCGCAAATAATCGCTCAACTATGTCACTGATTAGTTCGGTAACTTAATGTGATGTGAAACTGGTGACTATTCTGTCCTCAAGTCTCTGAGCGAACGACCTGTTCATTTCGGCTCGATTTCATTTGGCTCAGGTGATGTCCCACCTAATTCCCGTTCGGTGGAGAATGTTTCTCAAGATTCAGCAGTCCATTCACCTCTGAGCTACACGTATGTTAATAGCCAAGTACAGCTGCTCATCATGATGTAGTCGTCAAAACATCCTATAAATATTTATCTCGCAAAACAACTATATGTAATCAGTATACCTGTAGATGGCTTAAATACTATAGTAAATGTATATACCAAATGAGACACCTGTTCTGGTTATGATTTTCTAGTTTATCTCCAAACCTGCATTCAATGGATGCACAGTAAAACGAAGACAATAGAACAACAGAGCTATAGGTTACGGAGACCAAATGACCATGTGACTGTAACTCCTACCCGAATAAGCCGAAGGACATTGTTACTTGTCATATTACTCATTTGTCTGATCCTAGGTAATTGTACAGCTCTAATTTGATGCCACAACATTCTCTGCCGTACGACTCTGAACTGAATAAGCATGTATCAGAAAGTCGTGTAGTCTCTTCTGTTACCTTAACTTAGATTAACTAACTTGGTTTGCCAGTGTCCAGCGGAATTTCATACTTTAATACATCGTCTGGAATTGGTACGAAGGGTTGTTTCCAGACCTAGTCCTTATCACCTTCTAGTGTACACCAAGAATTATAGTCCACTGGTCCCCGAGGGAGACCCCATATACCTAGCCAAATCATTCTTTCTCAACAGACCAAACAAGCTGTCTGAAGAGTAGGTGAGATGATCGAGTACCGCCCCTTAACTCTGGAAAGGTTGGGTTCGAGTCCAGTGGAAATGTACTAGATTTCTGAATGTGTAATCTTTGTTATTGATAAACAGATTGGGAATAACACAACGTTACAAGCAATTTGTAATACTCTAGGTTTCAACCACTTCGGGTGGCCTTCCTCAGGAGTGTTGTAATCGAAATCTTTGTATTTGCACAAGCTTTGACCCGCACTCACAGATTTCATTCTCTATCTCACAACGTGGACATTATTCCATCGATAGCGACACACATACTGGCAGATGTGACGTGACTATTATAGCCAGCACTCGAACAATGATTCAAACCAGTTTGATCATTTAGGTCAGTTGTGCCTACTCATTAAATCTTAATTATCCGCTTATTTTGTCAGTCAATATACTTCCATAAAATGTGCCAGACCAGCAAGTGAAAATTTGATTAGTACATTTACAGTGGTTGTAATGTAAAAAATTCCGGGTTCATCTGCTCCGGTGGAGAAGCTGTGGCTGATCGCCCGTGTCTTAATTCTGATCTGTTAATTCGAGCATAAAGGTAAGCTTAGAGACTAGCATTAATGATCGAATTCGGTGTTAGCAACATAAATTAAATCCCGTCCAACCGGCAATAGTTTTGGGTTTTGCAAACCCAGTACCAAACATAGCCGCATTTAGGTAGATGATTCGATTGCCGCTTTTCGAAAGTATGCAAACTATGTTGCTGACCACTTCCGTGTCATTTGCCGTCTTTAAGAACACGTTCCAAAGTAATGGCCCTTTAGTTACACAAGCATACAGGTCATTTATGTAAATGACGCTTCACTTGAGCTGTAATAAAATCGGTGGCCTATCGAGAAGTCATTCTGTTTGGATGGCAATGGTTCTGTCATACCCACTTTAATATGTAAACACAAACCATGCTTGTACACCTAACACTGGTTCATTTGTTTATCTATGTTCGCCAGTTGGCCACCCACCGCCTGGTCTATACTGTAGGACAACAGTAGTGTACCAAGTCTTGTTTATCAAGTATTCGCAGCTGGCCAGCCGTGAACCGACAGATGGATGATGTGCATGTGACCCTGTGGGCTCGTATACGATATGATATTCGAAATATCGTTAGACGTCAGACAGCTGACTCGCTCCACGAGCACTTCGCAGTACGGTAAATCGGATGCGGGTAGTCTGCCCTTAGAACCGATGGAGTCGCCTGTTAGGCGCCGGTAAGCTGAAATTGCAAACGGGGTTCAGGCAGACCAGTCGAGACCAACCACCTAGCAACACTGGTCGTTTACCAAAGTCTTGACGACTGATGCGTTTATGGCTCTACACAGTTGTAGGGGTCAGTCCTATCTAATGATATCTCGTGATTATATGTAATTACTCTGGAGCCCAACGCTTGATTGTAGTTTCAAAAACTCAGCGTTACTGACTGAGTACCCTCATATTGTTCGTGACAGTCGTCCAGTTAAGTTTGGTGACATAGACTCCATCACATGAATTGCCTGCCTGTTAAATTACAAACAAAATGAACTTCCACACAGGGAGGTCGTGGTGCCAGTACACGGTGCCAAGAGTGGTCTGGAGTAGTTGGCGTTACGCTGAGACACGTTCACTGCCTTAGGCAGCGTTTGCTATCCGATCGGGGCTACGCAAGTATTGACGATCCAGTGACTTAATGAGATCGTTTGTTTAACGCGTAAACAATAGACCACCAGCAGACTCATCGTAATACATGGTCAGACAAAAGAACCTGTATTACTAGTCTACACCCTTTCTGGATAGTTACGACCATGAAACCTGATTCACTTTGTCGTTAAGATACACCGGATAGCACTCAACATCGTCTAATCTGCATTGGCTCAGCACTGTATGCCACACGGTTTGAGCGAACGTTGCCCAGGATTTACCTGGCTCGGTCTATTATGGGGTCAGTGACCGAAATTTTCATAGCTACTGCCATATGGATACTATGATGTCATAAAAACTGTGATTTTGTTCCGAAAGTCTGTACGCAGCTGGGCTCTCGACAGACGTGTACCTGTAGTGTTGTTTCAGTTGGTAGATGTGTTCACCTTTCCCTTGTCAGTAGTTTATTATCCGCCGGTCCAGAAGGCAGCAACAAATCGGTGTGAGTCATAAGCATGTATTTTGAACAAGTAAATTGTGACGCGCAAGTAGAATAAAACTGTGGTTCCCCACACCACAAATCTAATGGAGCAGATGATTACGGTATGTAGGTCACAACTTCTTGGTCATGATAGACGCAGGGGCTATCACTGTCACGCACGTAGAATGAAAATGAGTCCGCCATTTGTACTTGCTTTATGATGCAATCTGCGTGCTCGGGGTAGTTCTGGTTTGAAGGTATCCAACAGACATAAGGAAAGAATCGGACTAGTAACGTTGGAACTAGAGGCGGGTACACTTATCTATTTACCAAAAGACTGCGGGCGTCATGGCTGACCTAACTACCACTTTTGGCTCATGACAAAATGGCTGCCGGTTCCATGTTCTGTCTAGCTTTATCTACTTGCTAAGTGCAAACGAGGACCGAACTAGACAGGGGAGGGTGTTTTTAGAGTGATGGAGCCATTTGAAATATTTACCTCATAACGAGATCAAACTTCCGCTGTGTTTATCCTTGGACACTGCCCATTCAGACCAATAGCTTGCTGTGGGATAACAGTTCAATAAAATGGTTTCTCAGTAAATATGATTGAATTTGCAATGATCTGGTTATTGTAAGAATGGTGCATCAACTGAAATAAATGCATCTGGTAGTTTCCCCGATGTTGACATGTGCTGACGAATAGAGAACGGTAACGCCACTTTGCATCGCTTTTGTTTATTTCCTCTAAAAGTGAGGTCATGCTGACAAATCGTTAATTGTGCAAGTCTTACGAGGTAAGATCTAAGAGTCTGCGTTTTGAAGGGCGTCAGCTTGTCTCCTGCTCTTGCCTGGCTGTCGAAGGAAGCTGACACGGTAGTAGGATGTTGACCCAATTGTTTAGACTAATTCACCAAATCAGCTTCCCCTTGAAATCGAACACAGTGGTATGGCGATAACTTGCGTGAAGTTTTCAGACTCGTCCTATATAAAGCACCCAATTAAGTAGAACAGTGGAGCGTAGGGCATCAAAGTGTCTTACTTAACATGGCGTTCACTTTCCCAATGTGCATACTAATATACAAGGGACGGACTTAGTTTGAATTAGAAAATGTTATTCAACCGTTGCACATACCGAGGCGTATTCCTAAGCTAAATCGAAGTCATCCATTTGAGGTGTTAGTCGGATTTGTACCACTCACTGTATGGTCTGGTATACAAACAGTATTATGTTTCGTAAGTTCTACTGACAAATCAACTTAAGGCACAATGTTTCCGTTTCAAACAGTCTTAGACTACTCACAGTCACCTATTCATTAGTAAGAGGCTGGCTCATTGTAACGCTAGAGTGTTCGTGCCAAATTTTGCAACATACCGTGCTCAAGTTTGCTGATAACCCCCTGGAAGCAATAACTAGTTCCACAGATTTCCAAAGACGCTGTCACTGTACATTTGAACAAAGTTGGGAGGAGCAAACAATGCACAGCCTGTTACCATGGCGTCAGTCGATTAAGCTTTATTAGAGATAATAACACGAATTATACGCAAAAGTTTTAATGCTGAAGTTTCAAAACCTTATATTCCTGAGGAGCGGTTAGGATTCCTTGTCAGTAGCGGTATGATTAACATGAAGTTGAGTATTTGCAGACTCTAGGAAAATTGTGGTGGACACAACTTGAATTGTGTACCCTCTTTGTTGAGTTCATTAATCGTTTAACTCCTTGAGCCTTGGAACATTGTGGATAGTACAGGATAAGCTTGGTCGTCTCGATAACCTAGTTAACTTATTATAATGGTGCTTATGGACCTGAAAGTAAAGGAACAGTCGTGTGGATAAACTTTTCAAAATTCTGAAGGTACCACTTGCATGAAGAATGTATAACTCATTATTTCCAAACAGTATGCAGAGCTGATCTGAGAGAATCTACTATGTGCTGTGCGGAGGTTCACTATTAAATATCATTATCAATAAAAATACTCACTTAAACCTCAACGAGTTGAAGCCAACTGCTATAGATTTCAGAAGGTTTAGACTACCCTGTTGAACCTTTAACAGGTGATTTAAGTCGAAAAATTGTAGCATACAAGCTTGACTAGCTTAACTAACTTATAGAGTATCGCAATACTAACAGTAGGTCCTTAGAACATAGAGGACGGAATTAAAATGCTTCGCAGTTGATCACCAGCTGAATATTCGACGGTTTGATTTTTCAAGTCTTCAAGCAGTTCAACTGTTCCTATTTTGCTGTTCGCCAATGACAGTTCGATATTTGCACATAGTGAAAACGAGCTGCAATGAATCGCCAAGATTTTTGCAGTCACTGCATTTAAGCTTGATGTGATCTTAACACATGTAGGAACTTTTCTTAGTTTCAGCTTCCTCCGAGCGTGATCAGCTTCAGTGGAGACATNTTTTTGCAGTCACTGCATTTAAGCTTGATGTGATCTTAACACATGTAGGAACTTTTCTTAGTTTCAGCTTCCTCCGAGCGTGATCAGCTTCAGTGGAGACATACTCAAATTATGCTCTTGTTAACAACACAGTCATTGTGTTGCCGCTCGAGACGACTGGGTCATTTGAGCATTGCTCAAGGATGAATGTAGCTGAATGCTTACATACGGTGATTTAGTCCTGCGTAACGTGCGGACAATGACGCAGTGGTAAGCACAGTAACCTCAGGAGAGATTTGCGGAAGTCCTAATCCGGGATGCGGTAATTTATGCACTACTGATTATATCTGGCAAGGGCGAAAATCGAGTCTGGTGGTTAGTTCCGAAAACGGGTGACTGAAATATCTATGGGGATGCCACAGCTGCGATCACTTATGAGTACGGTGCGATTTATATAAAACCCAAATCCAATACTGCTCACGTTGTGGATTGTAGTTCAAACCTCTACTACCTGGGTAGCAAACTGTTCAAAACTTTTTTTAACAGAACGCGATTTATAGGCAGCTGAGGTGAGGGCTGTCCTGCTCTCGGATTTTATTTAAAATAATCACAGGCTGAAGGTGAATACCATCCACCTTGTTTACCATGCAAAGCCGTTCTCTACACAACTGTAAGACTGAAATCTAGACACCGTATAACCGCGATTTGTAACATCTGAGTCTCTTCTGGCTACATTATCTTAAGTAAGTTCTGGTTATTCTTTGGTCGGACATGGTCACCAACACCCAAGAACCTCGGCGAGCAGACATGGACAGGACTGAACCTAGTGTAACTGATAAGGATACCACCATCGGATGAGTGGGAAGTGGATCTCGAATTAACTGTTGTACCAGAAGCATAAAACATGTACGCAAAAGTCCGGTCTTCCGAAATTGCACTGCCAGAATGGTATTCACCTAAATTTCACGCATTACTGTACATCAGAGATCACGGCAGCACCTGGTTGAGTGTGCTGTGGACGAACGTCTGAAAGTTCCTTGGGCAACAGTTGTGCGTTTGTGAAGTGAAGCGCGTGACGCGCCCGTTTGATTCTGCGACAGATACTCTGGTCTTCGCCTATTGGTAAGCCAATTCCGTACACGCAAATAAGGAGGAAACGACGAATGCATTAGGCGCACGTAGATTAATTTCATTGTCTAATTTTATTTTCATTCATTTCAACCTACTGCCACCGTCAACCAATAAACTACTGGTTCTTCTTTTTAAAATGGTGACTCAATGTAGTTCCTTCATTTTAGCTTTGTTGGTGTGTAGTCTCCTGGTGTGTCAAAGGCTGGAACAATCTATCTTTCCAATCCTATACAACATTTATCGCTATCTACTCCGAGTTTTAAACGCACTGTACTTTTTATTTTCGTTGTCTCTTTCTCATCGCGCTGTAAAACTTACCAATGTAGTACGTCTGCCTTTGTTTCCGGATATACATATTTTGTTTCCACACTAGTCTTTTATCAATTTAACCATAATTGGTCGACTGAACTACACTGGCTTACAGTCACACGTCTCCAGGTCTTGCACCTTCAGGTTCATACTTGCTATGTGGTATGTGAATGTAACAGCAATTAGCACTAGCTGCTAATATACTGGCTATCTTCAGCTGGTAGGTCAACGACGTAATCAGAGTGCACTGTCAATGAAGAGCCCACGTTTACGTTAGGCGTAAGTGGTTTAAGTCGATCAAGTACTTTTTTTGATCATATGGACCAATGGAGTCTGCCTGTTGGTAAATCATCCGCTCTCCTGTTCACAATTATTGTACATGTTGACCTGTTACCTTTTCTTTTCTTCAGCTTCGTTGGTCACTTTGTGCTGAGGACGTTGTCTGGCCCAAATTTCTCTCATTGCTCTTTCCCACTGCTTTACGGAGTGCATTAATTTGTGTTCCTATCTTGAGTTGTCTTTTTAATGTCTTCCTTTCTAGACACCGCTGTGTTCATTCTACATTTTTGCATCACAGAGATAAGTGTTTCGTATTCACAGTAGCCTACCATTTGGTTAACCGACACTGGCTAGCTGAACTACAAGGTTCTCCACTCACAATCCTCCCGGTTTTATTCCTTCAGGTTTACATTGGATACGGAGTGGGTATGTGTTGTATCTGTATTCGAGCCCCATCCACTACATGCCTTACGGACAATAACGGTAGTGAGAGCACGTGACTCAGTAGAAGCCCATAGTATATAGTCGCATTTACAAGCATTCGGGTCATTTTAAAGTGCATGGACGAGTGAGCCGTTGGTTGTTGAAGCCGCGACCAATCAGAACACACTTCGAGCCTTGGCACGTGTGTGGGGCCCACAGACGGCCTTGATGCGTATACATCAGTATGTAGAGGTGGAAGTGGTACAGGGCAGGTAAGTGCATCCCAGAGAGGATGAGGATGAAAAACGAAGTTCTCATTGGACTATGAAAAGCCAGGCAGACCATTCATCATACAATACACCAACAAAGCCGAAGAAAACAATCGGTAGAAGACCACAGATGCTCAAGTTTCTGAAAAGGGAAGCGGATGAGTTGTCAACGAACAAGAGTAGAATGGATACATTGATATTACCTACATGACCGGAGCCTAACGTACTCGTCATCTCTTCGCCGACGGTGTACTATGAGTACGTTGGTGACCTACTAGCCCCAAACGGCCAGCGCATTCGCGGCCGCACACATCGCAACGCCATATAGTCACGTCACCGCGACCTATGGCACCGATGGTTC